>JABWIB010012543.1:0-11561 GCA_016617825.1 Platyplectrum ornatum | reverse complement strand
GTGGGGCTCCCCATTGCTGCCCGGGCCCCATAGCAGCTGCACTCTTTGCACCCTCCATAGTTACGCCCATGCATGGACCAGCCAGGTTGTATCGTAAGGTGCTCAGTGCTGTGTGATCCAGTCACACAGCAGTGTTGGTAGCAGAAATTGTTGGTGAATAATTATAAGCAGAGGAGAACATGTTAACTAGGTTGAGGAATATGGTAAGCTTGTCTGAATAGATGAGTTTTAAGAGAGCCCTTAAAAGTTTGGAGAGTGGAGGATAACCTTAACAGGCGAGGAAGATTATTCCAGAGGGCGGGTGCAGCCCGATGTATGTGAGTGCATTTACTATTACCTTTGCTTCAAGAAAGTTTCTGGCACATAATATATATAGGGTACATCTATATACCCATAGAAATATACCGGTAGGATAACCTATTATATAGGGTGTGTTATAGCTCTGTTATTGCAGTCTTATATTTATTTATTAGATTTTGCCCTAACAATTGTTAGATCGAGTTTTTGGATAGCAGCTGAAAAGGAAGCGCAAATTATAATATTGCTTGGTTTTTGTGTACTGATAATATACAACTCTACTAAAACTAAACCCTAAAGCTAGAGTATGCTAGAGTAAGTTAGAGTAATGATGTTCTGTGCATTTCTTGTTCTGTACTCTAGGCCTGTACCCCCCCACCCACCAATATTCCGCTAGATGAGTGGGGTGTACCATTTAAATGAAAGAAATGGGGAGGGAAAATCGGGTAGACAGTGGTCGTATGATGACCCGTTTAATAAAGTTAAGGTAGGGGTCTGGCAAGGTGAAAGCTGCTATCTCCTTGTTAGTTAAATATAAATATAATAATTTACTGATGGCATAATTAATACAACTTCTTACATTAATATAGCAAAATTACAGCAGGACGCAATCTCTCCCTCACTGTGGCTGTTCACGGACCCACCATCTTCCGGGTCCTGCCTCAGCCAGCGCGAAAGGCTCGCCTCCTGCAACCTCTCTCATTGTCCAGCCCTGCACTTATTACCCTCTCAGCCCTGCTGTTCCCCACGGGTTATAGTTTCTGTATCTCGCTCCCTCCCGGTCTCCAGTCTCCTGTGTCCATCTTCCCCAGCGCTCTCCTTGCCTGCTTTTTCACACAGCCTCTTTACTCCTGCTCCCTCTCCTGGTCTCCATCCATCATCTCTTACACAGCCTCATTATTCCAGCACCCTCTCCAGGTCTCCACTCCATTATCTCTCACACAGCCTCATTACTCCTGCTGCCTCTCCTGGTCTCCATCTACCATCTCATCCAGAGCCTCTTTATTCCAGCACCCTCTCCAGGTCTTCAATCCATTATCTCTCACACAGCCTACTTGCTCCTGTTCCCTCTCCTGGTACCCGTTCTTCATCTCTCTTTCTGCCAGTGTCATCTGTCAGGGCCTTGGTGACCTAGGGGGTGAATTAGTCTGGGGCCATGACCTGCCCTGCCTTGCCGCTACTGGACCAATCTCGCCATCAGGGGCTATGATGAAGCCCAGGCAGTGGTTAGACTTCACGCCCAGAAGTGTGCACTGAGAGTATGTCCCCGTTGCCAAAGGAACACCTGTATCAAAACATAAACATGCATGGTGTTGTCAGATATGAACGTTAAGCACTAACTAATTTCAAATGAAGGCATTCAGTATTTCAATCTATATGCTTTCAGCATCAAGTGTCTATATAGTTTCACATGGCTCTAGACAATTAATAAACATAGTAAGCCATCGCCCCACGTCTATAAACCTCACTGAAACTCCTCCACAATAGTGGATCACATAATTAGAAAACATAAATTTTATTGTGTCCCCAGTGGCAAGATTGCAGTGAGATTGGAAAGTGGGGATGTTGTCCATAGAAACCAATCAGACTCAAGCTCTCAGTTTCATTTTACACACTGGAGAATGTGAACTCAAATCTGATTGGTTGCTATGGGCAACATCCCCACTTTTCAATCTCACTGCAATCTCCCTGCTTAGTAATTATACTCCAATGTATCCATCTTGCCTCCAATTCCAGAAGTTCCTTTTCCCTATTACCCCCTTAGATTTTTACCAGGACATGATCTATAATATTATGTCTTAGGGTGACCAGTGGATGTCGGTTTTCTGTGAAATGTCTCGCTACAGACTCTTCACTTGACTTGCCTTCAGACTGCTCAAAAGGCTGACCTGTGAAGGGCCATTCACTCCTTGAATTGTCGCATAGTCTTTCCAACGTAATATAAGCCACAAGGGCAAATGATAACATAAACGACACATTGCGTGCATGTCCAGTAATAAAATATAGTGTATTTTTTATTGGTGTGAGAATGGAAAAATTGTTGGCAGACAATTGTGTACCTACACGTAAAATAGTTTGTGCATTTGATGCACCCCACTTTGGTAGTCAATTGTTTAGTTAGTGTTATGTCCATTCTTACTAGTGTATCCCGGAGGCTCCTCCCTCTGCAATATCCTGGCAATAGTCTTGTATTTTTAAGTTGAGACAGATTAGGATCTGTAGTGACACCACGTATGTTTATGTTTTGATACAGGCATTTCTTTGGCAACGGGGATGGACTCTCTATGCACACTTCTGGTAGAGGAGATTGGTGCACTCAGACACCGGAAACCCATCCATTTGTTTTGTTGTGTTTTGGTGCACACAGTAACTGTTACATACACACATTTACAGACTGAATACATTATCATACAACCATTTACACAGGACATTACAATAAACAATATCTACAATATCCCTACTCAATTCCAAAGCTTAACATAGTCTAAACACTTTATTATCTCATTGCCAGATATCATGTACTACCTATTTACCCAGATATCAAAACCCAATAGATAATTGTGTACTATACCAAGCTACATCAAATATCATAGACCCTGTAGATTCCACACATACAAGTAATAATCTATGTACTTATACACAAACAACAGATATCCATGTCTCCTTCCTATATCCCAGATCCATTTTCCAATACTTATCTATAACCACTGTGTATGAGCCATCGTCCTTTCTCCAGGTCAGCATGCAGACAAAGACTAAAAGTTATTACAAAGTGTTTTATGCATCCACTGTGGGAGGAGCTCTGTATGTTCTCTTGTGACCATAAGTGTGTGTGTCTGTGGCCTACTTTCCTGTTTGTTTGTTAACAAAGCCCTTTTCCCCAAAATGGCTGACTCCACCATGTGGCTTGTATCATAATATGTGATTATAAATGATATTTGTTTAATCTATATATTCATGTACAATCCCTTTATCAGACATCCTGACTGCAGTAGTTTTTTCTATATATATTTTTAGGATTCTAGCGAGATCCAAACTTTTCCTCCTTTTGGTTTTGAGGTAAGGTTTCTTCACCCATAGGGCTTGAAGTTATGAGAACCTCCTAGCGAAGGTAATGGCCACTAGGAAGGCATTCTTCCACGTTAGACACATAGGTGGCACTTCCTGGGCTAGTTCAAATGGTGGTTCATCAGCGCATTCAAGACCAGGTTCAGGTCCCATAAGGGACCGGAATGTTGGTCTGATTTTCTTTGCTGCATTTATGAATCTGACACGATTGTCTGGGTTAAGGGTAAAAATCGCCCTGTGGATGAAAATACTGAAAAACCTAAACGAACGATATCGTTGATCAATCGATCGTTTAAAAATTTTAATACCTGTAACAAAAAAACAAATAAAACATACTCACATTCCTGGGGTCTTTGTCGGGCACCGAAGCTGTGCCCGGCTCCTTCTTGTGATGGTCCTGAGTCTCTGTCTTGTACGGAGAGACGCTGTATATGTGTGGCGCGTCACGCATTTACGTCTCTCCATGCAAGACAGAGAGCCGCTGTCTTTAAAGACATTGATGTCATCTAATGGCAGTTTGTCTTGTGGGCAATTTGGGCTATCACTGCATCCACCTTTGGGGGTTCATCCCAATTAGAGGTGTCTTCTTGCAGGTAAGGATAGGCCCTGTTCAATATGGCCTGGGAGTGGACTTTCCTTTCTATATATCCCCACTCATTGGTGACTGCCTATTTTCAGGGTCTTACAAATAGGTTTTTGCAGGTTCTCCATGAGGTCCGGATTATGATCAGCATCCATATGGTCCACTTCTCCTTCTTCTTCTGAAAGATCGGAGACTTCAGATATGTGGAATGGTTCTGTTGGCCTCGCTTTTTCACTGCCCCCGATCTTGATCTCTTATGTTATGTCTATCTTATTGGATCAAATCCCTCAAGGATTCCGGGGTTTTCTTAGACTCCATATCAGCGTGCCAAGACCGGAGCCAAAAACTCTAAGCATCCTCCTCCATGAGATCCTCCCAATCCGAATCCTCTAACAGACCCTCCTCTGTAGAAAAGGTCTCAGACTCTTCTACAGAGGATCCTGCATAAACATAGGCTGAGTGGATGCCCTCTTATGGGACTTAACCGAGGGATCCACTAACTTTTGCAAGGAATGGGAGAGCTGACTCAGGTTAGACACTGACTCCTGTAAACTCTGAGCCCACCCCGGGATAGCCTGCTCCCCAAAGACAGAAGTAGAATCTATACTCACCGCCCTGGAGGACATTACCCGGGAAAGGTCAGCCATAGCTGTAGTGAGAGACCTGGCCCTGGAGGACATTACCCGGGAAAGTTCTGCCATAGCTGTAGTGAAAGACCTGGCCCAAACAGGTTCTTCGAAACTAGGAGCCGTTGGCGCCGGTTGACGTGACTGAGAAGAACCACCATTCCAATCCGCAAAAAGGGCATCCCGGTCTTGCCGTCCAGAAGGTAGCTTAGACTTGCATCTAGAACAAGTAAAGAACAGAGGTGGGTTACTATTGCTGGCTTTACCCTTCCCACTGTGGCCTTTCTCAGACAATATGGAAAATTAGTAACTGCTGGACAGAGACTAGTAAAATTTAGGGCAAAACACCCCTAAAACTCCCTCACCCAATAAAGAACCCCCTAACACTAACCAGGGAAAAAGTAAATCTTTTTTTTTTAATTAATTCAATTGCAATAAATTATATAGAGTGAATAAATAATCTGCCAGTGAATTCTCAAAAGAAAACTGCCAGGAGAGGAGAGAGCAGCTCCCTCACAATAATTAGCCAACAACATTCCTGTCACAGCCTGAGAGGAAAGTTCACTATGCTTTTTTGGTTTGAATACTGAGGTAGAAAACCGCTAGGGAGGAGGGAACCAAAACAGCAGAGGGGGATGCCCAAACTCCTTGTTCTGCACCCCCAGCTCCTGTCCTGTGGTGGGGGGGCAAGGTCTTTTCCAACCAGCCAGCAGGAAGGAAAGAAAACTGCTGCCATCTCCTGCGAGCCATGAGGAGCAATGAGATAGTACTGTCCAGTTCGCCGAACAGCATCTCCGGGGGCAGACTGAATCAAAACTGAATCCAGTCTAATTCCCCAGCCACCGGAGGACAGGTCCACACCAAGGGGACCTCCGGAGAGCTAATGCAGAAGCTGGCAGACTCTGCCAATAGGATTTGTCCTCCCAATGGTGGTGCTGCCATAGGAGGACAGGGAAAATAAACTATTTTAAAAAGCTTAAATGTCAGTTGCAACCAGCCATGACACATATATGCAATCAGGCCTTCAAAGAGAATGAAGAGGATGGGTGGGGAAAAAGAATAGGAGAAGGGAAGGGAGATAAGAGGAGAGGAGGTGAAGAGGTGAAGGGGTGATCGTTGTGATCTTCAGCCGGTCACCGTGAGACCCAGACAGTGTGTCAGGCTCTGCAGCTGCTCTGATAGATCTGATAGATTTTGTTGCTGGCTGAGCCTGTTGCTGTCCTGTCACAGACACAGCAGCACTTCATACTATCTAACAGAGAATTGCAGAGCCTGTCACACTGGATGTGTGTCAGTGTGACAGGCTGGTTGGCATTGTGGAGAGGAAGTACCCTCCAGAGTTCAAAGAAAAAAATGTGAAATAAAAAGGAATGCAACAACAGTGTTGTCCCTAACCCGGGCCGGCCTGGGTAATTCATAATCCTCACTTTCTCACAAGTGTACAAAACCATGTTGAATTGCAGGGGAAGTAAAATGAATGTCAGTGTCAGCATACAGATACTGACCAGTGTTACTGTTATACTTGTATTAGACTTGGGCTAGGAAACATCATCTCTCACCTGTAATACTGTTTGCAACTCCCCTGCAATTCAGCATTGTTTTTCCCACTTTCTCGTAAGTTGCGTGTAAGTCAGTAGTACGTAAAGTCTGGATCTGGTCCAATGTGTACATGTTGACATTGCAGTCCCAGTGTGACACTGACACAACCTAGTGTTTAAAATCCAGAGCACACTGCACATCTATCTGTCATTACCTGGCTTTGCTTTAAAAATCAGCTCACCTGCATATCTGCCGATGCTCTACTCCTCTGTTGACTGTTATTTACTGCATTTTCTAATTTCTTTTGTATGGGCATTTCAGTCGTTGGGTGGGAGCACCTTTCGATGGCATACTCACTGTGAAAGCACTAAGCCTTGGAGCTAAAGGAACAATACATTAATTTTTGAGAGTCAGGATTCAGTGAGCTATTAACAAATGAATCATGCATAAAATCTAATAAAGCAAACATTTACAAATGCAGAAAAAATGGGGTTGTTGTCCATAGCAACCAATGGGCATTACAAGTAATTAGTCATAATTAGTCTGGAATCAGTAATGTTCATCCCAAACCAAAACTATTTACCTACCATTATTTAATTATACATATTATTTTAAATACTTTTGGGCCTATATATTTTAATAATTTTATTTATACTTTTTCTTATTAAGTAATTACATTTTTATGAATGGAGTAGTATATGACCAATTAATATCGCCACCAGCTACAACAGCTGCTGGAGAAAGGGAATGTTAGGGCTAGCCAACAGGCAGAGGATGGAACATAGAAGAGGGAGGTTAGGGCTCAGTCTTCTGTCATTGTAAAGGATTTGTGACTAGTCACTAGCCAATCGTGGCCTTTGCCTGGGGCAGGGCCAACATTATTGCCCCCCCTCCCCCCCAGTGATCAGTAAAGATGGCAGCTGTCACTACCACGATGTTGTGGGGTGGCAGTTAACACAGTCACCGTATATGTACAGCAGCGGGCGGTAAAGACTCTCGCTCACGCCGTGTATATATATATATATATATATATATATATATATATATATATATATATATATGTGTGTGTGTGTGTATATATATATATATATATATATATATATATATATATATATATATATATATATATATATATATACAGTGGTCGAAGTAGGAATATGAATTTATATTATATATTAGTATAAACAGAGATGCTAGTAAATGGTGAAGAAAAACCATGGTACAAACAGCTAGAATACTTTATATTAATGATCCAGATATACTGAATTGAGTCAAAATTCATAGATGTTCTACAGGGGCTATGAACTATGAACTATGTCTATGCAGGTAAAGCATGCTGGAAGTTGTAGTTTGAAAAACCTGGACAGCCATAGTTTGTCTACCATTGGAATAGACAACTCAGCTTCAAGAGCCACGTGATCTCACTGTTGGTAATATGACACTGCTGCCAGAATGTCTTCAGAAATGGCAGTATGGATGTGAGTTTCCCTAGTAGACAAAAATATATGCTGGTGCAGGATTGTATGATAAATTTCCAATAGAACAACCTATAAGGCAGCATGTATGTGCAAATATAAGATCCTTGACGCTTTTCGTTGCCATTTTTTTTTTTAATCGTAATTTTTATTAAAGTTTCAATTTTACAAAATAGAAAAACACCACAGAAAATGAAACAGTACAAAACAGTCTCACGCAAATACAGTAATCAATTGTGGGGGCATGGGCGTAACTACCAATATAGCAGCCATAGCAGCAGCTATGGGGCCCGCAGCATAATGTGGGCCCCAAACTGCTATAGAATATATACAAACATATATATATATATATATATATATATATATATATATATATATATATATATAGCCTTTTGTAGTTACGCCCCTGGCAGGGAGAAACAGGCACATTAAAAAATAAAAAAGGGTACTCAAGGCATAAGGGACTGAAGCAAGAAAGGTTGGAGGAGAGGAAGGAAGGGCCACCCAGGCCACATGCTTTTCGTTACCAGAGAAATCCACTCACTCAGCAGGGGGGGCTCAAGGACATTCATTTTCTGGATAATAGAACTTGGGCCAAACAGAACAGGGAGTAAAGATAGCTGGAAGTTGCCCTGTCAAAAGTATCATGAAGGGGAAGGCCAAAAATACAAGATATAGGGTCCAGAAAAAAATGGAAGAGTGCTCAGAGAAACCTGTGACACAGCCCCCCCAGAAGTGAGACACCTGGGGACAATCTCAGAGCAAATGCAAAAAAGTCCCAGAAGATTCTCATTTAGAACAGACCCCCCAAATCACCTCTCATATGGGCCAGTCGGCGAGGGGTGAGATACACTCTATTTAGGATATAAAATTGTATCTGCTGGAAGCGGAGGGAAGACGTGGCCTGCCTAGAGGCCGACAAAACCTTGTCCCAATCTTCCTCATCCAGGACACCCAATTCCCATTCCCATTGTTCCCGCAGCACCGCCAGAAGACCGGACCTGGAGGAGCGCAGGAAAGAATAAACATGGCACCCTTCAGGGACAACGGAGTCAGTAAGTTTTTTTAAAGGTGAAGGAAAAAAGGGAAGAGTGGAGTCAGGAAACTGAGCAGTCAGGGTTTATGGGCCACTCTCCAGACCAGGCGAGCCTGGCGCAGGAGTGGGACCTTACCTACAACACAATTACCCACGAGCAGGTTTTGGAGAGGACTCCAGCACAGACCACCAGACAGTACTGTGGTGGTGTCAACAGTACCCTTCACCCACACCTGCTGCGCCGCAAAATAGAAATAAACTTAATTTTACTTGTGTGTGTGTGTGTATTATTTACTTGCAGATATATATATTATCTATAGTATAATATATATTCTGCAATGTATATTGCAGTGGTAAAAATAAAAGTAAATATTTAGGATAAGAATCCATTTACATAGTGAAGTCAGTTAACCTCACATAGTAGTACACAGTAGCCTCTGGGGAAAGAAGGAAAGAAGCAGAATCTCTAGCGCCATCTATTGGGCATTGCTCTAGAGGCGTTCCTCTAGTCAAATCTGTCCCACTATGGAGTCTTTGAAACATGAATGGGAATAAATGCCAAGCTAGTAACCAACACTTCCTTAAGGAGAATGTTCATCCCCCTTGAGTTACATAGTAGGTCTCTCACTAGCCAGCCAGATCCCTGCTCTACACTGATGAGGGGCAAGCACCCCGAAACAGCTGTCTGTAGATGGTCAACTCTTCCTTAAGGAAGTGTTGGTTACTGGCTTGGCATTTACTCCCAATAATGTTTCAAAGACTCCATAGTGGGTCGAATGTCACTAGAAGAACGCCTCTTCCAATAGATGGCGCTAGAGATTCTGCTTCTTTTCTTCCCCAGAGGCTATTTATTTATTTAAATTTTAGTGGAGCATGATGTCCTGTAGGTCTCCACAACACATTTTGGTGATTCTCTTTAAGGAGTATGTTTATACCCCTTGAAATCATATATAAAACACATATACGAGCATTCAGTGAATATTTTTTAAGTGACATGTGCATTGAACCATACAATGAATATTCATCATTATATGACTGGAAAGAGAACAGTAATTAAAAATTACATAAAAATATATATTCATTAAATGGTATAAACAATTCAATACACAATAAACAATAATTTTGTTACACGTTTGTCATGTTGAGAGACATTAGAATTACAGCATTTTGCAAATTGCATGGCAGCACTTCTTCCAGGAACATGGGACCCAGATGTACAAATCTACAATACAAAAAATGTACGGCATAAGAACTAGAATAATTTATAAATAATGTAATGATAAATGATTGACAATTAGAATTATATATTTTTCAAAACAATAAAATATGTAATGAGCACAAAAAAACCCAAACACGAAAGGGTCCCACTTAAACAACCTCCTCAATAAATAGACCATTACACTGGAAGCGCAGCCTGTAGTAGAGGTAAGGCCCGCAGACATCATGGAAGTCAACCATCTATCCCAGATCCTGTATTTTGAAACACATCCCTGACTAGTATAAACAAAACACTTGTAGCTCAGGGACAGTCAAAGACAATCACTCAGGAGAGAAAGGCTGGAAGTAAGCCAGGTACACACCACACACAGTAGCCCAGCGGCAGTGGGAAGCAACATATATCCTAAGGAGCTGTCCATAGTCTTCCCCAAGATCTATACCAAAGAGGCACAGCTGGGGGTACAGGAGATCTGAACTGAAGTGTAGTAGAACGACCAGCATCAAACTTTGCAAGGCAAACAGGCGTGACCTGTAAAAGGTGAGGCATCTAGGATGTTCGCAGAGAAAACAACCCAAGGGTTAAGATACATAAACTTACTGGATCAACACAAGGGTTCTGTATCTCTTATTTTTTTTTTTTCTTTTTTTTTAAAGCTGGGTGCTAAATAATACCCCAAGTTTCTAGCTTTACAGAGTATAATGGAGGAAAGAATTAGCAAGAAAGCATTTTTTAAGGGTGAGATCCAGTAGTAAGGTATTATAGTTTCTTCTTATGTTAGAAATTTTACTTGCAGAGTAATTAAATTTAGATACAAATTTAGTGCAATTTTCCTTTAAATTCATCTTTAGTTGTTAGTGATTTTCATATTATTGTTGTTATTACCAGCACTTTTTTTGGTCTGCTCCTTTCTTTGTTTCCTCATTAGTAAAAAGGTTGGCCCTTTGTGATTCCAATATGAAAACAAAAGCCTCCTCTAATAAAGAATCAGAATGTTGTTCTCTATAAGATTCTTTTAAACCTTGCGCTTCAGAAACAATTGACTCTGTAGAAGAACAATTTCTCCAGGTTCCAAACCCAGGGGCGCCAGGTAATCCACTTTTGTTTGGATTTTTTGAAATATCCGTATTTTTTTTTTCCATTATCCGGAGTCTCCAGAGATTTTCTATTAATTTTATTATGCTCCATTTTTTGGGAGACTTCCCTTTTTATCATTAAAACAAGGGTTAAATGTATTCATTCTTTCAGGTAGAAAATTACTTCCTCTACCATAAGCATAGTCATCCTGATCCAGATTTTTTTTTCTGTTTTTGATTAGTAATCATTAGTAATCACATTTTTGTAATTTTCGTGTTACCATATTCAACCGAATTTGATACATACAAAGTCAATGGGGGATTTTGGAGTAGTGAGTGAATATTATTCGTGCTGTGATACACAGTGATTGCTCACCCCAAATGACTATTAGTGTGAGGTTTCACTATCTCTGTAAGGAATATCACTATCCACACCTTGAATCCAATCACCTCATAGGTATACCCGTGAGAGCAAAGCTTAACAACACACAGGAAGCTTGCAGCTGTCTGTTAAGTTTCACTCTGTTTATTTAGACACGATACATTGATATATATAGGTAATACAAGAACACATGTAATTGGCTGAATACAAATTACTACACAAATTACGTAGTCACATATATTACAATATTATCAAGGAGAGA
>JABWIB010012542.1:4725-15116 GCA_016617825.1 Platyplectrum ornatum | reverse complement strand
AGATACACACACACATACATACATACATAGACACACATACATACATGATACATACACACACACACACACATATACATACATACATACATAGACACACACACACACACACACTTACTTACTTACTTACATACATACATACATACATAGAGATACACACACACATACATACATAGACACACATACATACATGATACATACATACACACACACACACACACACATATACATACATACATAGACACACACACACACTTACTTATTTACATACATAGAGATACACACACATACATACATACATAGACACACATACATACATGATACATAAATACACACACACACACACACACATATACATACATACACACACACACACACACTTACTTACATACATACCTCGAGAAAGATCTGATGCACTATACTTCCCCCTCTCTGAAGTCCTTCCTTACTCCTCCCCCCCAAGGGAGGGAGGGAGTGAGGGACTTCAGCGTTTCAGATGCCGGNTCTCCTGTGAAACGCTGCTTCTGCTGCTTCTGGTGCTTGTGATGACGTGACCTAGGTCACATCAGTCACACTGCACTGTGCACCGCTGCCGTGGTCCGCGGCTGGCAGGCTCCCCCGAGCCTGCCACACTTCTTACTCTCAGCTGGTGGTTCCCCCTTAGTCACACAGTGTACTTAGTACACAGTGAGACACAGAGGACGGGGGAGCCGCATGAGAGCGGCGAAAGAGCCGCATGCGGCTCCGGAGCCGCGGGTTGCCGACCCCCGACCTAGGTAATTAACTGTATACTACAAATATCCGGATAACAGTGTTCGCATCAGTTCAGTATTAGTTTTTACACAGACCATCTATCTGAACCACTGGGAATGGATATCTTTCCTTATCTCATAAAGTCTCGAACTTTCACAGATACAGATGTCGTAATCAGTCCTATCCTCCAAAAGTCTTTTGATTTTTTCTCGTCCGCAGCCGGGATAAACTCAATCAAGATATTTCTTCCCCTTAGTGATATTAATAAAGATGGTATGGAAACATAAAAAAGAGCGACTCCTCTAGTGTGATAAAGTTTAACCACTTAATCATATGCAATGTTAAGTTATGCGCTCACCAATAATTCTTTGATATTCTGGGTATCATGAGATTATTCTCAGCTGCTGGAAACCCTTTGTGTGATGGCAACACCCCTTCTGATTTTCAAAAACAAATGCCCTGCTGTTTGGGATCCTTCTCTTCACTGTAAAAGAAAATACGTCCTCGAGGATATAGATGTGAGAAAGCACAAAATACACTTCATATGGCACCCTGCAATTTTCACGGACCCTAGCAAATTATAACGTGGACATCTTTCGATTAGGCATCTCTTGTATATATTCTATGCTCCTTCATGTCCTCCTAGTTGAATATCCAGCTCTGGGTTCTGGGTTAACCATCTTCATTTTGTTGCCAGGATGTTTATATCCAGCCCCCAGCAACCAATGGCTTAAAGTACCAGTGAATCAAATTCTTCTGAATTCAAAATTAAAATGAATTACAAAATATTTGACATGCTCCTTTTAGTTAGAGGTGGGAACCACAGGTAATGCACTGTATAAGATGTTAATGGGCCCGATATGCAATATAGTAATAAACCTATGGTCTCCTCTAACAGTCCAATGCTGTGATCTTCTACCCCCCTTCCACCAACACATTTCAACTTCCGAGAAGTCTTTCTGAAGGTTAGAGAGTACATCCAGTACAATGTCTTACATACAACATATACGTCATGCGTTGTAGTCAAGGGCATTTTCTGTAGACCTCCAAGACAGGGCTGTCTTGAGGCACAAATCTGGGGAGGTGTACAGAAAAATATCTGCTGCTTTGAAGGTCCAATGAACAAAGTGTTCTTTCTCCATAAATGGAAGAAGTTCGGAACCACCAGGACTCTCCCTAGAGCTGGCCAGTGATCGGAAATGAAGGGTCCTAGTCAGGGAGGTGGAGAAGTTTTTAGGGAGATTTTTGCAAATTTATTAAAAGTAAAAAAAACCCTAAGAAATTACATGTACATAAGTATTCACAGCATTTGCTCAATACTTGTTGCAATTACAGTCTCCAGTCTTTCTGAATATGATGCCCCAAGCTTGACACGCCTATCTTTGGGCAGTTTCCTCTTTGCAGGGATTCAATTCTTTGAGTGTTGCTTATATAGATGAGTCCATATTTGCCCAGGGCATTACCATATCTAGTTACAGCAGAGTTCAAGCATGTCATTTTGACAAAGTTGTGATCAGTCTCATCAGTGCCATGGTGGATGGTGGCTGCAGGCTATTTCAGCAAAAAAGATAATAGCACAAGAAGTGCGCAGACTTTTTATTTCTGTTTGACTGTTTTATATTATTTGCCTGTTTGTCAAGACCCAAGCCTGTAGCCTTAATTATTAATTATTATTAATAAAATTCATTATAATGTGTATTATAATATCTTCTTTATTCTGCCATCTATAAGCCACCAATCATTTTAATACCTTAATGATGTCATCCATACAGTATGTTTCTCTGTAACCAAGCTACAGTATCTTTTAATTATCTCTGAAATGACGAATAGGTGATTATAAAACATTCTGTTTAAACATATGTAAGAAAAGTATTTTACTAACTTGACACACCCAAACAATTTGATAAAAATCAATCACATGAGTTTTTAGTTAACTCCCTTACATTTAAATATGCTAATATCAATGAAAGTATGCACTTATTTATGGATAGTTATGGAAGAATTCCACTGATTAAGAAAGGATTTTGACAATAGAAAAATGGTTTGTTTAAAACTGTCAAAACAGGGACGTTATGAAAATAATGACAAACTATTTACTAGTACTATGTACTATTTTATTTGCAACATTTCTCTTACTGAAGCAGAAATATACATTGTATTATGCATAATCTACTGTGGAACACAGTAGTGATAAAGGACCTGATACAGACTTAAGGAGGCTAAGCATATAGGCCCCCCTAAGTAATGGCTGCTACAGTCACCGACTGCATGTCACACAAATCTTTGTCCACACACCTTCTATTGAAGGGGAGTACAAATGTTGGGTCTCATACAGTATATGTGTTTTTAAATTGAGAGCTAACACGCCCTAAGAGACACCCCAAGGCCTTCAAATAACTTCTTTAGGCCAGCACGGCCTGTCAGTGACAGGTTTCAGATAAGATTCCAAATACAAATACAGAAACTGGTGACGGCTCAGATATACCAACTATTAACAGACTACACCATTGTAAAAAGGTCTGTAATTTCCATCAAAGGTACACTTTACTGTATTAATGGTCCCTTTTTAACTGGTTAGCTGTATAAAAGAGATAATGTAGACCTGCACACGGAGGGCATGAGCTACTCGACAATAGGCTAGCAGCTTGGTGAAAAGAGATCAAGTGTTGGCTCAATGAATAAAAAATGCAAGGAATACAAGATCACTGCCAATCTCCCTTGACCTGGGGCTCCTTTTGGGTTTTTGAATCAATGATCTTCATAGCAGTGAAGAATCAGCCCAGAACTACAAAGGGTGACCTGAATGGGGCATGAATTAGGTCATGTATCGTGATATTTTGACCAAAAAACTCTCTCAGTAGGAGCCTTGAAAATGGAGCGTGGCTGGGTCTTTCCAACATGACAGTGACCCCAAACACACCGCCCGGGCAACTAAGCAGTGGCTCCATAAGCATTTCAAAGTCCTGGAGTGGTCTAGCCAGGCTCAAGACTTCAACCCATAGAAGATCTACATGGAAGAGTGGGCCAAAATACCCGCTACAGTGTGTGCAAACCTGGTCAAGAACTACAGAAAACATTTGACCTCTGTAATTGTAATAATCAAGTTTGTATTACAAAGTATTGAGTTAAACTTTTTGATTGTCCAAATAATTATTTTCTGCAAGAATATACAAATAAATTGTTGACAACTGACATCATACAATGTGTTTTCCTGGTTTTTTTTTTTTTCCAAATTCTGCCTCTCACAGTAGAAGTGTACCTATGATGGAATTTACAGATCTCTCTCATCTTTTTAAGTGATTCAACTTAAACAAACAGTGGCTGTCCAAATACTTTTTTGCCCCACTGTACATACATCCATTATATATATAATTTTTTTTTATTTGACTAATTGTACCCCTTCTAATTTTTAACATAGGGTCGCACAAATTAATTAAGGCAAACTCTGCATTCACATGCTCTATGGGCAGTTCTTGTAATGCACATTGTGATCTGACAGTAATATGACTCACTCCGAGTGTTTAAATGGCTGTACTTATTAAGTTGTTATTAATTCTGGATTCTGGATACCCAAAGTAATTAAAATCTTTTATTTAATTAATTAATTGATATGAAGTGAGAAATTAATTATAAATGTATCTGCAGCTGAAAGTCAAAGCTCTTGGTCACTCGGATTGTGTATTACACACAATGCACCTGATCCAGACCCATACGCATGTCTGCACCTCATGCAAGAGAGTGGGGACGTTTCAGTTGTCAATGTCTTACTCCCAACATTCATAAGTGGAGTAAGACCAGAAAATAGGCTTTGTCTCTGGTCTTACTGCCCTGACAAAAGTTGCCTGTGAGCAACTGGAAAGTTGGCCTGCATTTGAGCCATAGTAAATTGATTCTATTCATATTAAAATATCACGTTAAAAGGATTACCACACTTCAATTCTTGCCTGCAGCAAGGATAAGCCCAAAATGTATTGCGTAGATATGGTAAACAGTGTTTCACAAGGAGGATATGACGGACAAGAAGGCTTTGAAGGAAAGAGAGGATTTCGTCGGCAAGGAAATAATGACTAGAGAATAGAGTTTACTATTTTCTATGCTCTTAACCCATAGTGTTTATTATAATAATTAGAACTGATATCAATATTACTCTATATATTAAGAAAAATATCTCTATTTCTGGACAAATAAATAATGTTACTATTTTGTCATTAGTGAGATATTGCTTATGATTTTAATTACAATGATTGATATATTGATTTTATAATACATAAGCTAATTTTGGTAAACATAAACAACCAACAGAAAAATAAAAGTTATGTCATGAAGAAATAAATATAAAAGTTATGTCATGAAGTATGGAGTCATGTTAGTTATATCATCATCTTTTTTAATTGAAGAAACCGCAATTACATTTGTTTAAAGGGAACATATTTAGCACATAATAGCTTTAAACTGCAGATCAAACATAATCTAAAATGTATCTTAATAGTAATATTCAAGGGATTACATTTAAATTTGACAATGCTCTTACATACAGTGTTTCTGGAACAATGACATCTACTTCTTAGGAAGGGAGAAAAAAGTTGT
This sequence comes from Platyplectrum ornatum, assembly GCA_016617825.1. Lineage (NCBI taxonomy): Eukaryota > Metazoa > Chordata > Amphibia > Anura > Limnodynastidae > Platyplectrum > Platyplectrum ornatum. Next base: position 9,779 of record JABWIB010012542.1, on the reverse strand, counting down.
TACAAAATGTACTAGTTTCAGACAGCTCATTTGCATTTCCAACACCAATGAATATATAAAATAAATAAATATATTGTGAGCGGGAGGGGTTTTCCAGCAGAAATTTGAACACCAACACCAGGCATTTGGTACACCTGGCCTTAGCCAGTTTTATTCAGCACACAAAAATAAAAACAAAAACACAAAATCCTAGCCTGTCACATACATAACCTGTGACTCTGTCACAATATACATATATATATATATATATATATATATATATTTATATATATATATATATATATATATATATATATATATATATATATATAAGATGCTTGTTTCTGTCATTTTCAGAAAATATGTGAGGAAAGGTATGATCTCCAAAAAAAATCTGCCCTTTCATCCCACAAAGACATATTGAAAATGTGCTGAGGTTATATAAGTGACATGCAACACGAGTCTGCCATATTAAATGGCTTCCCTTTTCCACCCTCCCTCCATCCATTCCCTTGTTTGCCTTTTCTATTTCTTTTTCCCAGTCTTTGTTTGTTATATTGGTTTTATTTTCAGAAGGTGCACAGTGTGCCAGTAATAGTGGGGGTCAGAATTAAGTTGGCGCAGTTACAGTATTTAGCTTGTTTTGGTAGTCCCAGTTAATTAGTAGTGTTTCTTAGGCCAAATTGAGAGCCGGATCCCAACGACCGGGCCCTGTGTTTTTACAGATAGCCCAGCGTTTAGTTTAGAGACACAGATATTGGGCGTCAATTATTTACATAACCTTAGTAGATTATCTGTAATTAATAATAAGTTTATTAGGCCCAATTTAAATAAATGTGCCCCCTTTTTAAATCGCATATATGCCCCGAGTCGTTTTTGGTCTCTATTGTCTATTAGATGTAAAGGGTTTGTTGGTGGGAAGAGGCCTACCTATAAGCCGTTTGGCGGTTACTAAAAAGTCCAGCATGCCCCAGCATTACATGGCAGCCCAGCCAGTGCTATAACTAGTTGAGGATGTTTTTAATGTTTTATTATGTTTTAGGAACTATGGGGTTGAAGTTTATCCATGTTTTCCATTATTTTGGAACATTCTGGATCTTCAGCTTGTATGACAAATAAAAACCAGACTAACTGATTAGTGAACCAATCTCTATATATTCTCACTAAATGGAAAGGTCTGGTATGGTACAGTACATGGAAGCTTTTGGGATTGTGCAGTTTACACATGCTTCATAAGACGATATTAGTCATATAATGCAGAAAAGTGTTTTAAGTTGTATGATATTTTAATGTCTTTGCTCTGTTTCAGAACTTTACAGTAATTATCATTAAGGGTGTTCTCAAAACCAGGAAAATAATAACTTTCTGTTCCATGAAGAGAATGATCAAACAAACCAAGCCAAGTAATACATTTAATGAAAGGGCAGTCAACCTTTTAAATGTCAAACTGAGTATAAATACGTCCTTCACAGTTACAGCTTAAAGTCATTCCAGCCATTACCTCTTCTACATCCAACTCACAGAACCTACAACCATGTCTGGGGTAAAAGGTGGTGGACAGGAAAAGCACAGTCAATCCAAAGATCAGAGTTGTAAGTACATTTTCCACCTACCTTACTACTTTATAAGTAGTTATTTGTTTGTTGTTTTCCAGTTTATTTAATACTTAATACAGTGATCAATCTGAAAATCTGTAAATGAAATGAATGCAGATATATATAGTTTTTCAAATTAATCATTAGTGTGAGATCTATGGGTTACTGTTTTATAATGCATCATTGAGAGCACCGACGTAATACCCTGACTACTAATCAAGCAATCTTATTGCAAACATCGATTTTTAAATGGTATAAAATTTCATGTGATGGGACAAAAAAATGTGGAGTCTAGCCTTTGGTTTTCCATTACTAATATACACGCAGTGATATTCAAAACGGGTAAAAGGGATGCAACCATATCCACAATCTGAATGCCAATTATATGCCTTGATTCTAAACCAGTTCAAAAAAAGGAACCTGGGGTTCCTTTGCAAAACAGTTGGTTGAAACTGCATATTTTTTTCTTTGTGCATAAGTATAGAATTTAGAACATGGGTTATGTAATTACCTTTTAAACAATGTTTGAATACAACACAATGATGAAAAAGTGAAAATGTTATATAGAATTCATTAAATTGCTGTGCCATTGTTTAAAAGACATTCATTAAAAAAAAAAAAAAAGGGAAATTGCTTATATTTAAAACTGTAAAAACTTTATGTACTTTTTTTAATTATAATATACCTTGTGGCTGATCCATTGTTAAGGAATTAGGGCAAAACTTGTTATAGTATGCACCTGAACAATGTGGTGCTGAGGGGGTATTTAAACAGTGCTAACAGAATTATAGTTAAAATATAATAGACCGGATCTAGGCCTAAATTTACTGAGCACTGAGATTGCAGGGAGGTGAAAAGTGAGGATGTTGCCCATAGCAACCAATCAAATTAAAGCTCACAATCTCCAGTATATAAGACTTTTTTTTTAGAAAACCTGTATCCAGGAAAACCTGTATCTCAGGATATCAAAGTCTGCAAAGGCCCCTCTTTAAGAAATCCATTGCACCCTTCACACTAATTTAACTAAAGTGTAAACTTGTACCTGTTTTGCCATTAATCATAAACTAAAATATGTTTTAATGAATCATTGTATTTTAGATCCTTCTCATCTACAAAGCCATGGAGGACATAGTGATGACTCAAAAAGTCATGGAGGTCATAGTGATGATTCAAAAAGTCATGGAGGTCATAGTGATGGCTCAAAAAGTCATGGAGGTCATAATGACGGCTCAAAAAGTCATGGAGGTCAAAGTGATGACTCAAAAAGTCATGGAGGCTCCGGTGACGGTTCAAAAAGTCATGGAGGCTCCGGTGATGGTTCAAAAAGTCATGGAGGCTCCGGTGATGGCTCAAAGCATTCTGGAGGCTCTGGTGATGATTCAAAGGGGCATGGAGCTGGTCATGGCAACTCAAAGAGTGGAGGCCATGATGATGACTCAAAAGGTCATGGTGGAGATGCCAAGCATCAAGACCACGGCAAATAATGTGATCATACAATAAAAATTATATACATGTTCATGGAAGAAACACAAAAAAAAGGTTGTATGCTTGTGCAAAGTTATCTGTCTCCTGTTCAGTAATAATATTACTTTATTAGAAACAAGAAAACTACTGGTCTTCTGTAATAAATAAACTATATGAGAGCAATTAATTAATTGTCATTGTCATTTTACACAAAAAATGTATTTTCAGATCATAGAATAACATTATAAAATGTACTTATAGTTTCTTAGATATTAAGGAAAAAAGGAAACACAAACTGGTGTTTTTAAGTAATCTTTATATAACTCTTTGTGAATTTAATTGCTAGAGCATGTCACACAAATAATATGACTTGATGGGATGGCAAAAATGGATGATGGCAAATAAGTAAAAATGTTATGAGAAAAACATCCGTCAACTCCCTGAATCAAACTGATGTAGCAGCCCTGTGGGCTCAAGTGGCTTGGTTTCGGGGGTGTTATAGAGAGAACTGGTCTGGGCTCTGGCGGTGCAGTGGATGACAGGTCCAGTGGGTCTGCCATGGTGCCAGGAGCAGCACATGCTTCTGGGCCAGAACATGGGGATGGTTGTTGTTGCAAGCACACACCTAGCTGTTCAATTAAACTAAAGATATGGCATGTGGCTGCCTGGCACAAGCAGGAAGGATTACAGGAGAAGAGTGGTTGGAAAAGGAGCTATAATGGTCAATGAACTGAGGGAGAAGATAGATACATTGTATTGTTTTGTTCTCCACTAGTTAATTCATCTCAACAGAGACTGGCTAGCATATTTTGTATGGTGTTTTTCCTAATATTAACTTGGGGAGTAGTCACCAGGACCTCCCAGAATTAATTAACAAGAAGAGTCCCCTTATGNAGCCTTCAGTCCTTCATAATACAAATCTGTTTACATTTAATCCAACTACAGTCTTGGTGGCAAATATAATAAAAGTACAGTATTTGCAATATTAATCACAGATATCTGATTGATTACATCAGACATTGTAGACATGGTAGCAACATCTTGAGAGGCCATAGCAACATGGCAACAACAATTTGGGATTTATCGCTTCATCAGTAACAAGATTCCTGCTTTAAATTCAGTCTTCAAGAAGTGAGTGGAATATCGGTTCTCAACACACCGAAAACCATACATCTTATTTGTTCTTATTGGTACACCACAGAACTCAACTATATCAATTCTGTAATTATAATTGCAACAGATTTATAACCACAACAGTTCATTCACTTTTACACACTTACGTTCTGGGTACACACTTACATTTTGCAAAAGATCAGCTGCTTTAAAACTTATCTGCTAATGGTCCTGTTGGGTCGTCTACAAACAATCCCAGAAACCTTTGCTGTAGTAGTATGTTGCATTTACATACTCATCCAAAGGGTGAATCATTGGTCTGAAGCTTGTGTCTCAATCTGTACATATTGGGACATTGTTGATCAGAAATTTTAGGGTGCATGAGGGGTATAAAGGAGGGCAAGGTTAAGGGTAGGCTATAGTAAGGGAAGGAAGCATAAAGGGGGAAGGTTAGGATTACGCTACAAGGAGGAAATGGATCAGAGGAGGGGATGGTTAGGGCTAGGCTGTGGGAAGGGACTGGTTACTACATGGAGGCAGGGCCGATGTGCCCATTAGGCGACTTTAGGGGGTTACCTATAGCGACCGGCCATCTGAGCAGGTGGTAAAGTCATAAAGAATAAAATAACATTTTGTAAACAAAAAAAAGTAGCACCAGCTGCATGGAGGGGAGAGATAGGAGACAGGAAAGGTTATTTTTAGGTTACATTTAAGGGAAGGGTTAAGATAATGGAATGTGAGGGTTGGGGTGAGGATTAGAATAAGAATAAGGTTTTGGGTAACAACTTACCTGTCAGCCCTGGGGATTGGAACACTGGGGTATATTTACTAAGCAGGGAGATTGCAGTGAAATTCGAATTTGGGGAAGTTGCCCATGGCAACCAATCAGATTTGAGTTCACAT
>JABWIB010012539.1:2037-13113 GCA_016617825.1 Platyplectrum ornatum | reverse complement strand
TATATATATATATATATATATATATATATATATATATATATATATATGTATGTAAGCATGAAGGAGGCACTCCCAGTCTTGTACTTGAAAAACATCACAATTGGTTTATTTCCGACATTTCAGAGAGCATCTATTTTTTTTTCTCTATTTCATGATTGTTATGCACCACTATTGTTATGGATATTTTGATTGAATTGACTCAATGAAATATGACAAATTTCTATGTATTATTCCTTGGTAACAGTGTGAACGTATGATAGTCTAATCGTTCCATCTTCTGTATTATTTTGAAAGCATATGGGTACATTAGAATAGGCAAGCGAGAGATATACCCCTGTACTAGGGCAAACATACCTGACCAGACCACCAGGAATAAGGCCACCATTGATTCAGGCCACATAGGCCTCACCAGCTGCTCAGCCTAAGGAGATTTTTGAATCACTATTACCCACCACTATTTAAAATAATTGATTTCCCATCACAAGGTCATTGGTTAAAATCCCCTAAAAATCCCATGTAATTAAGATTCCCACAGTCACTCCTGATGTTATAAAAGTCCCAGGTTCCAATCCCCATACAGTGAACTCTATTAAATGTAGAGGAGTCCTCCTCTAACTTGGCAGCATTCTGTTTGTGATCCTGGTAACTTCTAATAGCACAGGAGTGGATTTTGATTTCCCCAAAAAACTGAAATTATATGGTCTGGTAGGTGGCTATAAACTCATGCACAGTCATTTCCTTCAGAGTTGAATTATGTGAAATGTGTAAATAAACACAGCACTTACCGCGTCCGCAAGTGCCGTCTGACACGATTTCAGGTTTAACCTTTCTGTGGTTCAAACCAGGGCTCGAAGTGGGCCGTTATGGAGGGGGAATTTAAGTACAAAAATCACGGGTCTGAAGGGGGTGGGGATTATGCAAGGGGCAGGATTTAGTGCCATACCATCACCTTAAAGTCCCCACTTTGAGCCCTGGATCAAACCTGTAATTACCTGTAATTAAATTACTTGTTTCAGTGTCTGCATTTAATTTACTTTCAGTGAATAAAGTTTATTTTGTGACAGCGATTCTGCATCCATCTAAAGCTGAGGCACAAACCCTTCATTAAAGGCTCCTGCCCTCACCTTTCAGCCCTCAGGCATAAGGGCCCTTCAACCAGATAACCAGAAGTCTGAATCCATGACAAAATGTAAGTAGCAGTCTCCTATAGTTCCATTATTGGTAAAAACAAATATTGCTTTGGTAAGATAGGTAGGCTGATTTCCTTGTTGTTTTGGTCACAGGCAATTTGGTGAAGCTGGGAAAGGTGTGGAAGTCAGGTAAGTGGAACATACTCTCCCCACAGTAGATATACTTAGTTAAAAACAAATACAGTAGTTTACCCCATTTTTAATAATCAGGATTATTGATACTATTAACTAATACAACTGTATGTTTTTATTGTGTAGACACAAATATATGAATCTTTATAATAGGGGAAAATGTTTAATTTACCCAAGTATGAATAAAGACCTAGGCCTAAATTCACTAAGACTTTGCAGGGGAATTGAAAAGTGGGGATGTTGCCCATAGCAACCAATCAGATTCGAGATCACGTTCTCTAATATGTAAAATGAAACTGAGAGCTCGAATCTGATTGGTTGTTATGGGCAACATCCCCACTTTTCAATTGTCCTGCAAACTCCCCGCTTAGTGAATTTAGGCCCTAGATTAGTTTTACCCAATATTAATTACTTAGTTTTCTAATACTTTAAAATAGTCTTAAAAATAACAGTTTGAGTTTTCTAATTATAATTTGTGAAACATTTACATATGATTTTTATTAATTGGAAAAGCTACTGCGGGTCATTATGCATAATAGGGGACATTAATTACTTTATGATTAATTATCATAAACTGCCAAGCGGCTGATGACCTGTCGCCCATCCCGGACCCCCATTCCCCAGGAGACAATAAATTGGAGACAATAATCACGCTGACACAAATAAAGACACTGACACATGTAATTGGGCTTAAAAAGGGGACACCTCATTTATTGAGATAAGCCTAATTAGAATTGTTATTCACTACCGTGAATTTGACTATNTAATTTAGAGATGGGCTGAAGGTGGCTCAAGTAGGGGTCAGCCTAATAACTATCTTAACTACTTATCTTACACAAACTAACTAAACTATAATCTGAAAGGCGCTTAACCTTAGGTGGCAGATAACCTAAATTGAACCTGCTCATCGAGCAACCGGGATCACCCATTCACAATGGAGTGTCCNAACCTGGGCTCAGCCGCACGGCCTGACCCCCATACTTACTGAACGTCTGTACACCATCAATACACTTAACCAATGGCGCTAACTGACCCCTACTGCCACCGCCGCACGGTGCCCCGTCTGGAAAGGAAAAGAAGGTTAATGAGACACAGAAGGAAAGAAAGGAAAGGAAAAAAGAGGGATGGGAGGGAGGGAAGAGAAAATCCTGGAAGTGAGGAGGGACCTGGTGAGTAAAACTTATATAGCCGTTAAGCCCCGCCCACCCCCCACCCATTAACAAGGACCCCATTGGCTGGTTCCCCAGGGACTGGCACTACCACACTAAAGATGGGGGACAAGGGAAGGGAGACAGGACCCAGCCTGGCATTTATTACAGCTCAGGCCTATGGGTCCTTCGCTTCCATTTATCATACACAGTGTTATACAGTGATGAAATTGACATACAATAGTCGGGGGATCAGTTTAGTTTTCAATAATGCATAATGACCCACTGAAAATTAAATACAGTATTAAAAATATGATCAAATTTTTGCACAATAATAAAAACTTATCTTAATACAGTTCATCTACACTGGCTGTGCAGTCTTTGAAGCCTTCTCCCTCATAGTAACCAATCAGATTCAAGTTCTCAGTTTAATTTTACATACTGGAAAATGTGAGCTTGAATCTGATTGGATGTTATGGGCAACATCCCCACTTTTCAATCCCCCTGCAAACTCCCCGCTTAGTGAATATATGCCATTGAGCGTTATAGCATCAGCAACATCAGCACCAACGATGAACTTAGTGCATATCAATCTGTTACCAGTGTCTTTAACAATGTAGAAACATTGTACAAATTAGCTCAGCACACACTGTGGTCTCCCTTTCAGCCTGGTACTGGCATTTCCAACATGGTGATTTTGCTCAGTAAACAATACTTTTCTAAAAATAATTGGACCTCTAATTTAAGTTCTTACTTATGATGTTCTGTAACTTGTATATTGTTCATTTTCTAGTAAATGTAAGGGCCCCATTCAAACCCATACAAAGCCGCAACGCTTTTAGTCGTTTTTTTGGGTTGCGCCTTTGCACCCCATTTCGGTCCTGATTCAGATTTTTTTTATATCTTTTGTGCACTTTATTTTGGAACTGAATATCAAAATAACATTCTTGCCATTGTTTTTAACAGGGATGAAAAATAGGAAGTAACACAATTTTGAACTGGGCCCTAAGAGTCTTATTTATTTTCTTTTTTTTCTTTTAAAAAACTAAATTGTCAGCAAATAGGCCTATTTAGGTTCAGGTATTCACATCATTTTTTGTTGAGTCATAAAGGGTCCTCTTTGTCCAGCTAAGTACTGGCTGCATGGCAGTGCAATGCAGGAGCGCTGGAGCATGTGCTACTTACCACCACTCCAGCTACCCTCCACTCATATATTAGGACAAAAGTGCATGTTATTGATCTCAAGCACATGTGCAGTAGAAAAGAAAAATCAGGCTAAGCTTTTGTCCTTTTCACAATTCACTCTGATTACACTGATGCACTGTTCACGTAGGAAATGATGTCTGGAGTAGTAATGGGACATCAATGATTTATACGGCACTGGTACCTATATAAATTCTAGACTACTCTCTCTCATATTTGTAAATGGATCAATATATCTTCAAGCATAAATCAGAAATGTCCTATCTATCGTGTGAGGTACTGAACACAAGCAGTAATCACCATCACACCACCCTTGTATTTTCTATATAGTAATTTAGCTTTAAGAATATGGAAAATTAGATTCATGAGTCCTTTAGCTTTAGCTGTGAATCATATTTAATATCACATACCTATGAATTTTATCATATGGAACACATTAGGAATACAGGAAAAAGACTTTAACTTCAACTGTAAATGTGATGGTTCATTGATTGCCAAGCCAAGGGCTCAGCAGGGTGTTAGCTTTTAACAACAAGCATGCATTAGAATGAGCAGGGAAACAGAAATAGTCAGTCATTGATTATCTGATATATACAGATGTTACATAATTGGTTTACCCAGCAGCAAGTGCATCTTTCTCTGAGTATCTCTGTTAACATTTTATGTGCTGGCTATGTAAGTTTGTTTCTTGTCTTGTGTACATGAATAAGTATATAAAGAAAAACTTAAACCAATGACTCCGGCAGCATGTCACTTTCTTAGGTATCAACAGGCTAATCCGACTTGAAGTATGTGTTCTGGAAAAAATGAATCCAACAATTAGACAGGGAGACACTGATCATGTTTTATTACAAGGAGAAGCAAAGTAGATTTTCCACTTGAACAGTATCATGCTTAATGCCTTGAAGGAATATATATCATACACATTGTTTTTATACTAGGATGGTGGCTTTTTTAATGATCTATTTATTAGGAGATCAATATGTTTATGTCCTGTTATAGCATTTTTTGCGAATTTAGCAGTGTGAACAGGGATAGTGACCAGGGTAATTCAGAGCCTCAGCAAACTACCTTGGTAGTAAAAGACTGAATTACCAGGATAGTCAGTGTGAACGGGGTATTTGTAGAGCATTGAGCATTGATGACGTGTGGGAAGCCACAGCAGTTGGTGCGATTTTTCTCTGTATGATTTATATTTAAGCAAGAACAATATGATACTTATAAATATGTAACAACAAAAGCTATTAGGCAGGGAATAACAACAATTAATAATAGAAAAGTAATACTAACTTATGTTTATTAGCCCACAGGTGAACCCGAGTCCATTGGTCAGGGATTACTATTTAAGCTACACATGTGTGACATCACCTTATGGTCTTTGAAAAAAAGCAAAACACGTGTTAGACTGATGGAGACAATGAAAATGAGAAAACCACAGGAAATTATATGTATTGGACCTAATGATCTGATCATGACTGTCAGGGTGGCAGCTTTCAAGGGGTTATAAAATTAGCATAGTAAAGAAAGTCGGTTGTGAGACCGCTAGTGGGGGGACTATAGGGAGAGCCACCAGAATATTAGAGGTAGGCTAGCCATCCCTCTAAAGGAATTGTTTGAGAAATATGTGATGATTAGGTCTACCATAGTGCTTATATACAGAGGTACTGTGTAATTTGAATGCCCCAACAGATACTTAAACGTTTTTCTGAAAGCTATGTGAAAATATATTTTGTGGCCAATACTATATTGTTATTTGCATTAATAGAAACAGTAAAAAATATTTATCTATTTGATATTATCGCTCCCAACCATTGTTTTAAGGCTGAAGTGAATGATTACCTGCTGAAGATTTGTTAGAACATAATTGGGTGTGCATTGAAAACCACTGTCTGTTTGTTTGTTTGTTTATATGGTAATGAGTGGGATTTTGTACCCCATAGTTTAAATTAAAATACTAATAAGGGTACAGAAGTGGTAATGCTAGCCCTGCTAATTGTTAGCGCAGCCTGCACCATGTCTGCACCAGAGGGACCGAGGCAGGTAATGTCCTATGGACAATTACCTGCCTCATTAAGGTTTAAAAAATTTTTTAAAAAAATAATAATAATATAAATAAATATTAAATAGTGTGTGTTTGTTTTTTTATTTAAATAATATATTTTTATTTATTTATTTTATTTATTTATTTATTTTTCATTCATGAAAGCCGGCATGTGTGCCGGCGTTCATGCTCACAGCGTACACTGCGAGTAAACACTAGGCAGAGGCTTCGGATACAGCATCCGGAGCTTCTGCGATTTTTCAAATAGCGCAGGGATGCGGGGCATACAGCATGCCCCTCTACCTGCGCTGTGGGCATGCCCCTCTCCCTGCGGCAGTGTGCGGCCACCAGAAACGCTGAATCAGGGCCAGAACGTCTATGTAAAAGTGATAATGGCTAATTATAGCTTAGGGGATGCTACCTTTCCTCTATGTGTATAATTATTTAAATCTGCTACATTCAGATGGTTGAAAATGCTTATGTGGTAAGTTCATTAATTAATATAATTAGAAATTAGTATTCTAATTATTATGTGAGATTTCTAAAGGGAAAACATAATGGCTTATTTAGAGTTGACAGTAATTTAATTGTAATTTGCAGGGCAAATATAAAATGTATTTCTGTGTCCAAGGCTATAAATATATTTTTAGAAAGGCTACAGAGTTTTTGTTATGCATGTCATCATTTTGTCCTCATTAGTATGGTACCCTTTGTTTTTTGTATGTTTGCATGTCCATGTTTATATTTGGGTTATCATTTTTGTGTTTATTTGTATGTTTTCCAGTTCATAGTGTTTGGGTTTAGTTGTTACTTGTTTTTTTTTTTTGTTCAGTTTCCTGTCTTATCATAGTTACTTCCATTTTATATCCTTCTACTACCTGTACTCTATTGCTCACACTAATAAAGATCTTCTGTTATCCACTATTCCTGGTTATCCTTGCTCTGTTTCATCTGGGGTTGTATGCCAGGGATTGTGATTTGCTGTGTGCCTACCATGCAAGCCTGTCCTCACAATCAGAGACTCTAGTGAAGAACAGACCCAGTTAAGACTCCCTGGGAGCAGTTCTGTAACAGTGTGAGCTTATTTTGTACAAGCAATTTAAAATGTAACAAATTAAGCATAATTTACTGTCCTAATCACAACTACATAATCAAAGTATTAACAGAAAGTAAATATTAATATCAACAATACATTTCTGTACTTTCCTGATTCCTTAACATGGAAATAAATGAACTTTTTGTTTCAAATTTCCATTATACATACTGGGGGAAATTTACTAAAGGTTGATTTGGTTTCTCACCTGCGCAGGTCGTATTTCTGGCCGAGTTTTGGTTTTAGGGTGAGTTTAGCATTCACTATAGGTCGTGTTAGGCAAAACTCACTGGTTTCAAACTCGCCCAAAACAAACTCACCATTGCGAGTTTTAACTTACGGCACATACATTTGATGGTATTCACTATGCATCACTCAAAACTATGTGAGTTTTCTAAAACTCGTCCATAAAAACAGACCTGTATTTTAGATTCTCTCTATGCATCCATCAACCCCTAATACATTTTATCCTACATACCTTTTTTGCATGTAAGTGTGTTTGTGTTTTTTAATTTTGTAAACTCGAAAACATGTTCTACACACTATTCTTAAACATAATATTGTACTAAACTGTTTATGGCAAATATAGTTATGCGGTCTGAATGTATCATTAAAACCTTTATGTACTTTTTTGTCTCAATTTTGTAAAGGTAGCAAAACTTTACACATTTTGTTCATATGTATTACACATACAACTGTACCATTCTTGGTATTCATTATAAATAAGAAAGCAATATGCAGTCCTTCAAAAAACTAATATTTGCTTTGTTTGCACAAAGCCAACCTTGCCAGGGTGAGAACAGAAACTTTTTTGAGCACATAATGTGTGACAGATTTAATAAGAATTAATTTTTTCTTTTTTTTATTCTTATGTTTAATATGGTAATGTTGTTGATAACTTGTTTACATAATAAGTGACAACTACTATATATTGTGTAACTATAAATATCATGTATTGTTGCAATTTTCTGAAATTCACAAAGAAAATAAACTAAGAGGCCCAAGCCTCATAGTTTTTTTTGTGAATTTACTTGCAGACCTCAAGCTGATTTTTCATTTAATGTTTTCCCTAAGAGGACTGCATTGCCAGGACTGTTTCTTTTATGAAATCTGTATTTGCAGTATGTTTAACTAGAACATAAACACTATCATTATCGATTACTTAAATGTTCTACCAAGTAATTGAATCATTGTAGTAAAAACAATCGCTCCTCTCCTTTACTTGAAATCATAAATAAACAGTAAAACTGGCAATATGACTGTATTTTTAGTAGGTAGAATTAGTCACTGAGAAACATGCAGGTGAATCTTGACCTTACTTAACGCTAAAAATATGCATAAATATTTGAAATGTATTTCCAGAAAAACTAAACTAAAATTAAAAGTGGGGATGTTGCCCATAGCAACCATACCGATTCAAGCTCACATTCTGCAGTGTGTAAAATGAAACTGATAGCTTGAATATTATTGGTTGCTATGGGCAACATCCCCAATTTTCCTTCTCACTGCAATCTTGCCACTTAGTAAAATGTATGCCTATGAGAGGGATTTATAGGTTTAAGGTGGATTTATACCTCTTTTTTTAAACTGTAACTAACTAGAAATCAATGATATACAAAAATCAGTTGCAAAATGCAAAGGCAGTTATGGTCAAATTAACAAAATTTTACTCACAAACAGAGAAATCCTGGTCCAAAGAAAATGATCTTGACAAAGAACAGCCTCAAAGATGGCTGGCTCTAACCACATGCATAATACATTTATACATTGTAAACAAAAGATGATGATGTGTGCATTTCATGTACAGATGGTCTGGTTACTTCAGTTTGTGTTTTCCTGCTGCATCTAATTATTATCAAGCTTGCACATAGATTATATATTCTATATAAAGCTCATAACTCGCAATATTAATCAGTGCATGCTAAGCTAAACACAGACTAAAACACCATAAAATTACAACATCCCAATGGCTTTGAATTTAGAATGCAATACATTACATACATAATATTGCTACTTTGAACCAATTGTCATAACTCTCCTATAATTACAATTGCAAGTGTGTGGTTAGTTAAAATGACAACCGGCAAATGGATCATTTATGATCATATTATCACTACACAACTTATAATAAACCTTATTTATTAAATGATCTTTGTTACAAAATGAATCTTAACTTCAACAGACCACCCTTTGATAGTACCCATATCTATCACTTGAAACTCGTTTCTGAATCATAAAACAATTCATCAATCTTTAGTTTCCCATCTCCACCATGTTCGTTATCTTCTCAAGTTTTTTTCTCTTATACCTCATAACAGCCTGAACACCTTTATACCCAAAATAGAACTCTCTGAGGAAACCTACAGGAGAAAAAAAGATGTTAGATGTTACAAATTTAAGCTCTCAGTTTCATTTTTACATGATGTGAGCTCAAATCTGATTGGTTGCTATGGGTATCATCCCCACTTTCCAATCTCCCTGCTTCATAAATTTAGGCCCTGGACTAATTTCTTAGTGGTAAAACCAGCAACATTTCTTGCAGTTGGGTATGATTCTACCCAGTTACCCACATTATATTACCCGAAAAGAACCTAAAGACAGAATATAGAATGATTCTACTGGAATTGTCTTACCAACATTTTTCTTCAGGCATATAAGACATGACTAAACTTTCCTATTTGCCATTCCAGAAAATCATGGCACAAATCAATAGGATTTTAACAGTCTACACCTACCTTCCCTTGCCAAATAAGACAAACTGTGTGCTGTTTTAGTTAGTGCTGGGAATGGAACACAAATCTTGCATTTTGATATGTCTCTGTGTGGTGAAAACCTCAAATGCTTTAAACCTCAAAATTTGAGTCACTGGTGATTCTTCTAAAGATGTTAGCAGCTTAATTTTCTCTTTGTCTGGCCACACATAATATGATTTTTAACTCAGTGAGTATTTGCCGGGAGGAAGTTCGTTTATAATGACAGGCACCTCAACCTTTCAGCTGGGTGGGATGCCTGCAATTCATACAAGAACTTCCTCTACCATCGGTGGAATCCTGTATATGTACCAGGCTTCAGAGGTAAAGGCTTCAGAAGAGCTGAAACCGAGGGGAGACAGGGGCCAAATCTCACACTAGAAAGAATCTTATTGGTTTTTATGGGTGAAGGCTCTCACCCTCTCCTCATATCCTACAGAAACTACACAGGAAAAACTGTTTAAATGAATGATATGTACTGACAGGTAGCATGTCTTACAATTGCATGCACTGTTACCATATGTTTCCAGACTGACAGCTCAGTTGCTATATGTTAGTTTTCATACTTCTTTTGCTTTTCTTAAACAAAATAAATATATATTTTCTGTATGCATCTGGACAGTGTAGGCATATCATAAAGACAGAATAAATATCACTAGTTATTACAATAAGTGCAGGGGTAGCAGGGGTTAATCAGTGATATCCAATACTGTCACTTCTCCCACATTTTTAATTGAGAAATTATAAACCCCAATTAACTTCTATTATTTTTTATGTTACAACACTTCTAAATGTCCTTGGACCTGACTGAAAGTTTTTGGCGGCCGCAGCGTGTGGCCACAAGGTACGCAATATTCAGAGCTGTGGAAAAAATGCAGGGCAAGGGGCATGCCTTATGCCCCACATTCCTGCGCTAAGGTAAAAAGTGCAGAGGCTCTGGATTGCTGCGAGCATGAAAGCCACTGTCACTGCCGGCTTTCATGAGTGAAAAAAAAAATATTAATAAAAAAATTATTTTAATAATATAGATTATTTACAGTTAATGAGGCAGGTAATTATCCATAGGACATTACCTGCCTCTATGCCTCTGCGCTAATCCTGCACCATGTCCAGATGGTGCAGGCTTAGCTGGCGGAGACGCTGCTATGAATCAGGTCCCATACCATCAATTCTAATACATCTTTTCCACCAAGAACCCAGGTTAAGACCTGGGTTTGTACTAGTGATGTGCGTCTGGAATTTTTTTGGGTTTTGGTTTTGGATCTGGATCTACCTTCGTGTTTTGGAACGGGATGTGTTTTGCCAAAACCGCCCTTTTGGGTTTTGGTTTTGGATCTGGATTATTTTGCAAAAAAGGCTAAAAATGGCTAAAACCACAGAATTTGGGCCTTTTTTTGTCCTCAATAACATTAATTTAAACTCATTTCTAGTCAATTGTGACCCCTTCCCAGCTCACAAAATAGTTTTCACAGAGGTTCCACTTCCACCATAGCACGTCTACTGCCACTACCTATCATGC
>JABWIB010012536.1:0-10286 GCA_016617825.1 Platyplectrum ornatum | reverse complement strand
CAACAAACTACAAATTACATACCATACATCCGACTGCTATCAGGAAAAGAAAGCTTAACAAAATATTCAATATTTAAAAGAGCATTTTAAAAAAACTGAATAAATATGTTGTGTTAATAACAAAAGTAGACTAAGGGATGATTGATCAATGTCACTTTAAGCAGTCTGGAGCTGACTGATCATTCACGTTGTACATACTTTACAGAGAAAAAAAAGCTATGTAAAAGGTTTAAAATAATAACACGGATGCAGATGGTTATATATTTTTTGTTTTGCATCTAATTGCAATCAACAGCAGACATCTGACACATTGACAGCATCAGCAAAATTGCTGCTGAGAGCACAGAATCCATGTCTAAAAATAATCAGCCATTCTGTGCACCACTGTTTGTTATAATGGTAATCGATGCTGGAGGCTTTGAATTCCATCAATGTATAGATCTGTTCTGTTCTGCCTGGTGATTGTGTTCTGCACACACACACACTCCGCACTGAAGACAGAGCAGACGCACTGTGTGATTAAGATAAGCTCAGATTCCTTTCATACATTCCTTATCAGCTCCAATTCTCCACCAGCCAGAGATGTTTCACAGCGGTTAAAGATTAGTTCAGCTTCTCAGACGCCAAATCTGAGGGGTATTGATCAATAAATCAAATCAGGAGCAATCAATGGGCCAATAAGAAGAGTCTAGCCAATGCATTATTAGTGGCGCCCACAGAACAGGAGCTTTCATCAAAACATTGCTTTTCTGGCTCCTTTCCAGGAGCTGGTCTGGCTAATAGACTCCCACAGCAGTGGAGCTTCATCCCAGCAGAAGAGCAATAAATTTCTCATCAAACAGCCGATAGAGAAACAAGATGAACATCTGTTTTTCTGCAATGAAACCCTGTGCTCTTCAGAATAAAATGCTACCTGTAAACCAGGTCTGACAGACCACCCCAAAGGCAGATTCTTTTTTCCACTGAGCACGGCTCTTTGTATTCGCCAGTTATTTCAATCTTTAATTTACAGTTTGTATTCTTCACAGCTGCNGCTACGGCTTTATCAAAACATATTCCGACTCAGTCGATATTAAGAACCATCCAGGGATCCCATGTTATGAAGGCAATTTTATGATATCCATTATGTGGCAATGCAACTTCATTAAAAGCTGTTTATTCCCTTTAAGTACGTATTGTATACATCAGCCATGAAGGATAGATCTCATGAAGAGCGAGATAGCTTTTTTTTGCCGTCTTTTTTTTTTTAAGGAAATTTTCTTGCAATATGTCTTTCCCTTCACGACAAGAAATCACTGTGCTTTATTTAACAAGTAAGCACTGGAGAATCTTTACAGTCATCTGACGGATGGTTATGGTGCTCGTCTCTAACCTTTAAATGCATCAGAAATCTATGTCTTTTGTTGAACGTTTTAGATGCAGAAAAACAATGATGAATAAAGAATACAAATGTACTGTATAGCAGGATAGGACATGCGGCAAAAAAAATACCACATCAGTTGATTAAGATCCCTAATTGTCCCATTCAATTAGAGATGCAGCAAGCTGAGCAGTGCCGCTAGTTTAAAAGTAAGTATCATATTTAAACACAGCGGTGAACCTATGGAAAATTAAATGCAACAGAATAAATTGGAGTAAGAGAATGGAAAGACATTTATTATGTGGTTGAGTCACTGTAGATCACAATGTATCAGTATTCCCCTTTTTAAATTACATGTAAATGAATCATTAATTCTTTTCAGTATCAGATGTCTGTTTATACGGTATTCTGTATCTCTGGGCAAAATTTTCCTCATACATGTGACCGCACACCCTCTTTGCTGGTGATGTGTCGCCCCTAAGAATAGCATAACATTCTGTTATCTGTTCGTATGGGGGGTGCTCATCCTACAACTTCAAGATACAGTCTAAATTCTTAAAAAGAAAAGAAGTGTTGTTTTCAGGTGCCTTTGTTTCCCCATAAACACATGGAATAAGGTTTTTCTTAAAAATAATATATTTTATTTCATAAATTGTAAAAACTCTGGGAGTAATTTTATTAAAGCAGTGAAATATTTAAAAATAATTAGAAAGTGAAAATAGAAATATTAAGTGATTTAAAAAGTTTATACTCTGACTCAGCAAAAGGTTATAGATAAATAACCTATTATCTGTGATATGTTGGCACAGTGATTTTATAGATTTCTCTCATGTATCCAAAATGTATTACTTGTGTCAGCCATACATGGTCTTGGGGTATTGCATAGAGGCTATCTTTTAGCTAGAGAGCTGTGAGACCCACATCTCCACTGCCTCCCCAAAGTGTCCTGTTAAAAATTGCCCCAGCCCCAGTNCCCTATTCAGTATTCATAGGCATGAATTAGAATCAATTATAATANGATTGTGCTGCGCACGGCTATCCCGGCGCATGTTTCGCCCATGCTTTATCTAGGTATACCTTGATAAGAAAAACCTTATTGCATGGGTTAATGTGGAAACAAAGACGAGTGCACCCGAAAACAGAACACTTTTTTTCTTTTTAAGAATTTAATCTCTGGGCTAAACTAAGCCCTCCTTGTATTCAAATNGTGAAATCAGCAATATTTATAGCACATAGATAGGTTCAGTTGAGAAAATGTTACATTTTATTTTTTCATAAAATCCANATATTCCAGACATATATAAGTAAAGGGGTGCTCTATTTATTTAATGATTTACGTGTTACTCCAGATGGATTTTCTTTCAATATAAAGTATGATTGAGCAGGTAATTGCTAATGTGATCTGCCACAGTCAACTAGAGGTAAAATTATTTTACCACAATTTGAAAAACCAGATGCTTCATACTTCTAACGTTGAATGCCAAACAGCAGATACCAAGGTGATTTTGCATAAATTACGTAAATACACAACTGAGGTCTTCAAACATATGGAAAAGATGTAAAATCCCAAGGTATAACTGCATTCCTTCAGACTTATTCCCTATTTACTGAGGCGGTCTAAGGCGGTCTTTTTTTTTATATTTTATATCATATTTTATATGCTGTACATATGTGGTGTTATGCACAGACCTGTAGTTATTTAACATATGTTCANCATTTTTTTCAATATGCAATTGGTATTACTCCACTGATTTACGAAAAGATTAGTAAAAGGAAGGTCTTAGCCCATTGTAATCAGTGACAAGTAGGAGTTGATTATGATGCAGGAGGTTGCACTTCATTGTGCTAAACATAACTTCTGTTATGCCATAGTGTTTCCCAGCCTGCTCTGGGGGTTGCTGTGGGATTCTATTCAGTGTGGACATTCTCCTGACCTGTCCCTAGGAGCTGCTGTTTAGACTACTGGGTTTGGTAAATTCAAGTGCGGGCCATTTAAAAAAATTCTTTATTTATGAGCAAATGACAGATGTACAAACTAGGCATACAAACCATATCAAAGAGAAAGGGATCAGNCCAACAGGAAAAGATAGGCACAGGCACCAATACAAAAGTGGGGCGAAATATCGAAAATCTGTAATAATCAGTTAAATCTAAAAATGTTTACGTAAAATCGGATAGCTACACCAATAGTGATAGGGGCAGGAGACACACACATCTTCTCAAAGACCACCAGAGGTCAAAAATTGTATAGGCTTAGGTTTAAAAAGAATGCTTTCATTAAAAATAAACCCAGCTGTCCTGTGGTCCAAGACCAAANGAGGACTGCAAGTCAGCAAAATAGAACAGGACAGATTTCCTTTACTTGGTCTTGCAGGAATCATAACCTACTGGGTAACTGCTACACAAGGCTATCCCTGCTATCAGGGGCTCTAGCAAAGAAAAGTTCCCAATTAGATTTCACTCTCTGGAAACAATCCACAATACAAACCAAACCCCCCCCTGGAAAAGATAAAACTGTGTTTGTCATAGTAAATAAACTTGTAATAAATAAGACTTTGAAGAAATGTCTTAGACACACCGCCAAGATTAANTTAAATTCTTTCACCCTATGCCCTAAATGCCACCATTCNGCAGTCTTGTTTTCTTCCCTGTACTCGTGAGCTCTCTTTTATCCTGAACAGAAGAACAGGGGGGTAGAACTGAAGCAGGTTTTATTTTATTTANTTATAAAAATGAAATACAGAATCCAATTTACATGAAAGACAAAATAATAACNTCAAGAAAACAGAAAGCGGCCAAGGTCAAAACTTGACTTTTAGGTTTAATTTGGATTGGTCTGAAGCTTCCATCTGCAAGGGAAAATGTACAGATTTGATATTGTAGTGTCAAATCCTGGGTGAAATCGCTTATACACTCTATCTCCTTGTACCTTTACCTTAGTCTTATTTATGATGTCCATATACAGTTGACTATGCATTATAGACGCTGTTAGACTGTTTTACAGTTCTAGTGTATTTTTCATTTTATTTTTCATTCTTTATTGTTTGAACTCCCCAACAAAGACATTTTTTAGAATTATTTATTTTTTACATTTATTTACAAATGGCATTAATACCCGTGGAGACTAAAAACTACGTGTCAGGAGTTACCACAGAGGTGGTCCCTTTACATCTTGACTGCATGCGGAAACCGATGACAGAGAATTTCCCAGATCTGTGATGCTGATGACAGCATTGTGCTGCATACTGCTAAGAACATCTCTGCAGTATAATGCTGGCAGTCACCAGCATCATGCTGATGGGAGATTCTCCAAAGTGTTAGGGAGATGAGGTTAGAAACTACAACATGGTCAAGGCAATCTGTGGTCATTCATTCATTGTTGTCCTATNTGAGGCCCTCACACCATGGAGGAGACTCGACAAAGAAGATTTGAATAGATATACACACTCATTTTACAGAAGGCTATTTTTACACACACAAACAATTGTCCATATAAAATCGTTTCATGAAAAGCATGGCTTCTAAATTTCTAGATTTAAAATATATATAAATAAAATATATACCGGCTCATCCCAAAAAAAGTACTAATTACCATATGTAACATAACGCAAATCTGTATGCGATTCAAAACTTCACATTTGTACAACTAATTTGTGTACCATGTGCAATGATAAAATGATACTGATTGAATAATAGCTTTGTGGTTTTATTTGTTAAATTACTAGTTTTTATTGAAAGATTTTAAACAAAACTGAAAAAGATAGAAACCCCCCCCCCAGAAACACATACAAATATTAGCGTACAATACAGTAAGAGCCCCGTACACCCAATATAAAGGGCATGAGATATATTAACTAAATGGAGCCAGGTCCCCCCCCCCCCCAATGTGTCAGCAGCAAGCCAGACACATTGTTTAAACAAAATTCAGTTTAAAAAATCCACTCCACTGTCATTAGATGTATTACCAACTACATCACTCACATCTCAGCCAAACATATTAAATGAATGGTAACACATATTTAGATGCCCTTGATAAAGCACTATTACATTCAGATGAATCCTCTCGACTNATTTCAGCTGTCAGATTTAATTTTTAAATTTCATTTTTAAATAAAAACTCGCTGAAATAAGAGTATATAATAATAATCTAAATGGTCTTTATCACTTTAATAAAGACATTTTTGTGATGCGNCATATTAGTATAGCATTAAATAAGAAAATAGAACATTGCAAGTATCTGCTTTCCTCTGCAACTCAGTAAATGAATACAATTAGAAAAGTAAAAAGTACAGGAATCTATTCGGATAGAAATTGATTTGCAATAAAAAACCACAAGTGACAACTGAAATTTGTTCCATTGATGTTATACTTATTATGTTAATTTAAGGAAACAGCTTACAATAGTCTACTTTACAAAGACTCCTAATACCAGTAACAACTAAATCACAAAATAACTAGCAAGGTTTTCAAGATATTCTTGGTTGTGCAATATAAATTACACCATTTACGGTCAGGATTAGGTATGATTCATATTTAAAATTTCACCTGTATAAATCTGCACCGATAATATTTTACTGATCACAAAACAAAGAGGACATTAGTGACCATGTCTGGTCACCTCAGTGGTATAATAAACACACCATGGTTGAACAAATGTAATGAACCAGTATCAAAAATCATANTGTGGAATCATCAAATCGCTCAGATACATGATCCTTCTGAATTTCTATAAGGCTTGCCAGTTGGGGGTCTGTATCACTGTGGGAAGCAGCGTTATGGACTAGCTGACCCTCAACACATGGTAGCAATAAGTATAATAATCATATCATAATAATCATATCTAGCATATCATTAATGCATGTTTGTCTAAAAGAGCAGAACACCCAATGGGAATCTGGTAGACCATTATTTAATAATAATAAAACAGGTTTGCCATATCAGCATGTACAGTTCATCCTCTCACTCATTTGACTTCTATGGAAACTGGTTAAATTATTGGTCAATGCATAGCTAGTCAACAATAAAAACAATCTGTTAAAACAATGTTATATATTTNCATATGCATGTATATATGTAGTTATGCTATATAGTCCTATAATATATGACACACTGCATTTCCACATAGCACTTGGCAAACTGTATAGAGATAACTAAAGATGAGTTAATGTGACAGTTTCACATGAACAAATGAGTATTTATTGAGGATTTTCTAAATTTCCTTGGAGAAAACTAAGTGCATGTTCGCCTTACAGGGATCCCCGAGGAATAAAACTGAATGTGATTTGAGAAAACAAAATCTAAGCTGTTCCATAAAAGACATTAAACAAATGATGCTGTCTCATAGGAGATGAGCAAAATGGAATGTGTTCCTTCTGAAATGCACTGCACCCTCAAGCTACCACCATATGTCTGAGATACACACATTCCTGGTAATAGAAAGCTCTTTATTCTTATTTAAAACCTGCATAATAAATATAGTTTATTCATCCATGAACATAACATACATATGTTGAATTATACACGCATCATCAAAATACAGTTATACAAACAATAAGGGTGTGTTTCTCAAATGTTCAAAACTTATTATGATGCATGTATTCTTGAACACAATATTATATTCTGGAGAGCAGGCCACCCTGCCACGTGTGGCCATGGGGACCTAAAAGGGGCTTGATGATGCAAACTGTGATGGAAAGCATCTCAGCACTTGACATTATCCAGTGTCAATTTTAAAGGTCCAAATAATTTAAATGGCTTCCTTATACTAGCTCTGTTGTTTTCATGCTGTTCCAGCACTCCTGCTGTAAATGTTCACAGCCGCTGCCAAGCTACATCAGGACCTGTGCAATGCCAGCTATTAAAATTCCCTTGCGGGAATCCCTGGTGACTATGGTGTAACCACTGTGGGTGCAGGGAGTGTGGCTGCTGTGAGAGAATGGCATCTTAAGACAACTCTTAGAACTCCCTGTATGACAGGTAGTTTTAAGCTGTCAGCCTCCAACAACTACTCTCGTGCAAGATGGGTCTCCATAGTCAGGTTCCGCCTTTTTCGCCCCATACTTGGTGACCATTTGGGCATGTTAGACGCAGACTGAAGGAAGGCATTTTTATTTCATTTCCTAGGGACTGGTGCCTAATTAGCAATGGTCATAATGCTCCATAATTGCGCGACAGGCTTCTAGTAAAAACAATGGTCTATGACGTCTTCTATTTGACCACTACATTCATGCAATCAAATACAAAGCACATAAAATTGTGCATATAAAAGTTGAACAATTATTAAACTCATTGCTGTAGTGCCAACAAGAAAAGCCTCTGCTATGATCGCTGCAAACACAAACTGAGATATAATTGCACTGTTGCTGCATCATCTGTAATCGATAGCATCCGGGCCTGCCACCTCTCCTAGCGTCCACATTGGATTTTGAGCCAGGAAACAGCAGGTTGTTAAGAAGTCCAATAGCTCTTTCTCACTAATGGGTGGCCTGTTCCCTCGACCCTGCTGTTTTTTAAAATAAACCTAAATTCCAATAATTGTTTAATGTTTATTTCTGTTTTGTTCTGGTTCAAATCACTTGCCTCCGTATGACAGAAATTGATATTTCGCGAAGGTTGTAAATCAGGGAATGGTTTATTTTATCTCAGAACAGTTGGAATATATTTATTGTAAAGTAATTTATAACAGAGTATACTGTGCTTCAGGAGGTTCATACAAACTCTTAGCTCAAACTGCACAGTGGGAATTCACTCCACAATGTGTATTTAAGGTATAAATACCGTTTCAAACATTTATCCTCCAACAGCCAGAATCATGATTCTAATATAGCCATTTGGCAATAATGGTAAAACACCCCTGTATAATGTCAAATATACTGAACTAATTAAGCAAATACTAGATTTCATTTATTTGTAGTGAGTTCACTTCAATGTCTATTGACTGTGTGACGTATTAGCTATACATTTATATAAAATCAGTAGCAGAGCTACTGATTAGTATAATTGGATTAGTATATATACAGCAAACACTGGAGTGTACTTTATCAGGTACCTACATGCTTTGTGTCTCCCCTTTATTTTAAAAGGGGTCACTAAATATACCAGCCGAGTTATTTTGCCCAATTAATACTCTAAATTTACTAAGCAGGGAGATTGCAACATACGACCCAACATACCGGCATGTTGCAGGGAGATTGAAAAGCAGGGATGTTGCCCATAGCAACCAATCAGATTTGAGCACACATTCTCCAGTGTGTAAAATGAAACAGAGAACTTGAATCAGATTGGTTGCTATGGGCAACATCCCCACTTTTAATCTCCCTGCAAGCTCACTGCTTAGTAAATCTAGGCGCCTATGTGTGTCTATCTTGCTACATTACAGTGGCCAGCATTGATGCCTTTCTTTGCAAGTTGTTTTAAGACTACAGTCCAATAATTTGCTTGAACCATGCTGGCTAGCATAGATGTCAAAGGAATAGGACAACTTTTTCTATGGTAACTTTAAAAAAAAAATGTTCAAGGCTTAACAATCTATTTTGTATCTACAACGCTTATTTGTCTACCACCCATAACCCAGCACGCTCACTTTAGTAGATTACAATTTAATATGTACTTGATTATTTGTCTGCTTAAATGAATTCATTCTAGCATCCCAAACCATGAATTAACCACACAAGTTGCTTGTTTCTGGGTATAGGTCTTCTACATTATTAGTTAAATCTTCACTTTTACATTCCTATAAGTAAATCTTAAAAGAGACACACAGAAAACATTATGGCTATGGACGATATCACCTCTTCAGCAACAGAAAAATGTATTGAATTTACAACCACTTGGTTTTCATGGTTGGAGTTCAAGGAGACCCCTTAAAGCCCTCTCAATTGATTAACTAGTAATTGTCTGGCACAATCCTTTATTCCTCCTTATGCCTTCTTTTTTTCCTCCAATATTGTGTTCCTTTTTTCATGTTGTACTTTACATTTTATCACAACAAGGCATAATATAAACCCTTCACAATATAAAACAAAGACGCATCACCTTTTCCCCATACAAAAATGACAACCATACCTAATGAGTAACTTTCTGATGGCATTAATGCAATGTAACAGCAGACTAGTGACAAGTCATTACAGACCACTATTAATGGGGCAGGATGTGGGCAATGCTGTTTTTCTGCCAGTTTTATAGAACTATACATTTAAATCACGAGTGAATGCTGCCAAGCAGCAGAGGACATTAAAACTCAGCATATTCTGTTTTAGGGGAAATGAGCCTGATTACTGGTAAAAACTAAATTAATTACTAGGAATATTGTTTTTGGATTTTAACAACCTCACTCCTAATTTTAATTAGGTAATATTTACCCAGTATTCCCATAAAGGATACAATTTAATGATTTTTTTATCAAATAGGGTTTTGTTTGGTTTGATACAGTGACATACGATTTTTATTTTATTCTTTTTAAAACATCAACTTATTCACGGTCAGTGAATGCACAGCCCTCTCGTGACTGGAGAGTGTGCCAGAAAGACTGAGCCTAGGGCAGACCCACCAAATGTGAATGTATCTGCACAGCACCAGCAAGTCAACGGGAGAGGAGGGAAAATGTTGTGAAGGTGGTGGGGAACCATGTACCAGCTTACTAAGATTTCATACTGTGTCTCAATAATAATTACAAGACTCAGAGAGCCAAGGCGGTGGGGAAGAGGCCATACACAAGTGTTCAATGTTTTAGGGAGTTGAAAATGTGCAGTGTTAGAAGAGTCAAAGAAGTGTTTAATCTGAAAATAAACCCAATGTTCCTTCATAGCAAAATTCATTCACAGTCTGGTCCACATTACTCACTGCACAGCATAAACAAAATCAACTGTTCTTTGCCTGGTCTTACGCAGTGGGTACAACCGCATGAATGTTACATTACCCCCCCCCC
>JABWIB010012533.1:6076-18577 GCA_016617825.1 Platyplectrum ornatum | reverse complement strand
AGATATCGCTCACATTCTGCGGCGATGTCCTCCCAGCGCCATTCAAACAGATGGACAATAGTCGTCCTCCCGCAGATAACATTTGGATTGAACTGAGCGGCAGACACAGCGATCAGCAGGAGACTCAGCAGCAGCTTCATCGCTGTCATTTCTCTATGTGTAAGAGGATCCTGGACGCTCAGCACTTGGCCCTAGCACCAGTGTGTGTTTATTAAAGACTGACTGATGGGACACAAAGTACAGCACCTCATGCCCAATTGTGTAATCTAGTGATCCCTTTCCAAAATACACAATGGTTTGGGAGAAAAGTGATTATTTATATTTTATGTATGTGTTTACATTAAGGTTGTTAAAAGCATGTTAGGAATAGATCTGTTTTGTTATAGATGGTTACAGGAATAAACAGCAACTATTAACTCCTTCATCCTCATTATACCTCATTTAAAATGTTTATTCCATCACTTATACATGATCCATATCTGTAAACCGTATTCTAGAAACTAAACAGATATCTATCCTATGACTGGCAATCTGTTTATCTTGCTATCTGTTTATCATATTATCGTTATTGTTCCTAATTAACAAGAGACTAATACAAATATTTAAACAGTTGGAACTTTTTATTGTTTAAACAAATTAGAGTACCGTATCTTCGAACATTGTAAGCGTTTTATATTGTTTCATGGTTATAAAGTGTTTTGCTAGCACACCATTTTATTTAAAACTTTGAGGAAACCANGGATCTTGGATTTTCCCATATATCTATTTAGGGAGCAGCAGGTATAGCAACATTATGCACACTGTGTTCTGGAATCTACTGTATGTAAATGGAATAATGTACGCAATGTATGTACAGGGTAGGGAGGGTGTGTGCATGCAAGATGCACGCACAGGGACAGGGGAANTACTTAAATAAATAAATATTGTTATTGACATTTTATATATAGTATTTACACATATATACTTGTATTTACACATTGGTGTTTTTGTCTTTGGCTGCACCTCCTTCATATATATACTTGCACATTTAATATATTTGAATAGAAGCGCGGCCTGTCTTTTCTTGTTACTGATACTAGTTTTCTATGGGAGCAGGACCACTCCCCAATATGGCTGCTGCACACTTTCAAATGGATGGCTGTCTTACTACAGACATCCTGGTTACACATAATGCAACATGATTAGGGACTCACCTACCTTCACGCTGGGCAGGGGAGCTTAACCCAATATAGCTATATTGTGAACTAAACCTCCTCTATATGTGCTGACACATACAGCCCGATTCAATCCCAGCGCGAAGACGGGAAAAAATGCGAAGTGAAGTCCCGTCTATTACGGGACTGAGAACTCACGTTTTTTTGTACGCACCTCTATGAGGTGCGAACGAAAAAACGCAAGATTCCCTGCCTTACGCAAATAGCGTAAGGCAGGAAAACTTCGCGCCTAAAGGATTGAATCGCCCCATAGTGTTTTATATTGTTTGGATTGGAGCGCCAGACTTTCTCTGTTCTTTGTAAGTACTTAAATAGTACAGTAAGAGCTGGCTTCAACTCTTATGTTTTATCCAGACCTTTGCATTGCCTTGATTTTAAGCACAAATGGTGTAGAAGAATGAAGGTTCCCTGTTTTGTATGTAAACCTAAATAATGCAGTCACTGCAACATTAAACAATATCAGCGTCCGATTCACAGAACGTTCTGCTTCAATGTCTCTGCTTCCTGTGCTTCCAGGCCTAAATCACCATCACCTCTCATAAACAAGCAGCCAACCAGGGAAATGCGCACAACTATCCAGACTACTACTTACTACTGTGGGATGTTCCAGAAACCCCTTATGAATGTTGGCACATGGAAATATAATNTGGTAGTCTTACCACGCTATTGCATTTGAAAGACCGACTCACGGTGTAGGACAGGAAGGATGAGCAGGGATGGACGAAGCGTCGGCCTTGTGATCACTAGCCTTTTAAAAATAGGGTGAGCATATGTATCCAGCAAGCCTAGGGTGTCCGCGACTANGTGAAGTGTATATGATCGTCTTATATGCTGCTTTCAAATGTATTTTTTAGTATAATAACTATGGTTGATTTGTAGGGTAGGACTCCTGCTAATTTTTATTGCACTCATTTTGAACGATGCACTTTATGTTTATTAATATATCTGTGAGTAGTCCTTGGTGTATAAATACAAGTTATTAATGGGTCATTTTGGTGTATGTGTATAAATATATGTGCGGTTATGTTTCTATATTTCTTGTGTTTTTTTGTCCACACAGATAAGGCATTCACATACCATCTTATCAGGCAATACCAAAGTCCCAGCAGTATATNATGTCACCTGTGGTAAAGCCCACCTTTGACTCCAGCCTCCAATATCTGGGCAAAAATTTTTTGTCTCTACAGCTACCAACATTGGGATGCATAGCNTGGTTGACACAGTTGGAGCACATGCTCAGTTAGTCAATGTTGGGGCGTGTTCCCCAGTGGCTACAGTTGTGGTGGAAGGNAGTGAGCCTATGTCTCAGACTACTCTGTCTCGTAAAAGTGTGACACAAACTGACCTGTCCCTAGAGCATGCACCTCAGAGGACTCTCAGAGGTCTTCTGAGCCAGTGCCATGGACATGTCGGTCTGTGGCACTGGATATTCTATTTGTAGGGCCAGTGCAGTCATATTGAGCATCTCTGAGATTGTCTGGTCTCCTGTTTTGCCATTGCCTCAGAACATGAGGACCGGTCTGCATAAGGCATGAAGACCGAGATGCCTCCAACCTGAGTGCTTCTGCCTAGGGACAGGACGCTCCAGTTGTCCTTGGTTGTAAGCCTGCTGTCCAGAGCCTGCTGTCCAGTGAGAGAAGCCAGTTCCAGCTGCCCAAAGGGGAATAATGTTTTGTTGGTGCTGTATTCTACTTTGACCTATTTAGGGGCAATCATGGACATTCTCCTAGGGGCCGCTGTTGGACTAACTGCCTATAATAAGTTTTCTTCACCNAAGTTATAAATTACTCAGGTGAAGAGTTATTTTTAGCTTTGTGTATCTCTGTCTCCTATCGTTGATGCACACCCCAGGGTTTGTAACTAAAGCTGGCCATACACTATAAGATAAAATGTTGTAATCTAAAGATTTTTTCAAGAGTGGGTAACACCATGTTGAATTGAAAGGGAGGCAAATTGCAATCAATATTACAGGTGAGAGATGATGTTTCCAGCCCAAGTCTAATAACAGTGTAACAGTAACGCTGGTCAGTATCTGTGTGCAAAATGCTAAAATAAAGTATTCTCCCTGCATGCAAACACTGACATTCATTTTACCTCNCCTGCAATTCAACATGGTTTTGTCCACTCTTGAAAAAATCTTTCGATTGGAACAATTTATCTTATAGTGTATGGCCAGCTTAAGGCATAGCAAATTGTGTGTTTACTCGGTTTGAAATCAGCATTTGGTAAGAAGTACTCAGACATTGCTCAATTTGTCTTGGGAACCCATAATGCTGATAAGTTGTATGTACTGTGAACTGTTCCCCTCATNTCTAGTAAGTTCTACCTATATTATGTTGCAAATAAATAATGTGAATGGCTTCATGATCTGTGAATAACAAAAACTGGTGAAGAAACCAATCACTGTATTGCTACAGTATTTTACAAGTAACATGGTATGAACTGCTGTACTATATATCCGTAAACCTGCTGTCTTGCTACACACTCTTACTACAGTTTCCTTACTACAATTCAATGCATTCATAAAATCAATTCAACAAGTCAAAGNTTCAATGTGTTTATTTGATATTGGTTTATTTGTTATTTGTTATATATCCTACTGGTTACAATTTNGCATTCACGTGGATGGCAATGAATGGGTCTTCAGCTGAACTGCTGATGGTAAAGCGAGCTGAGCCAGTACTGCTTACGGTGATCTGTATACCGGTACAACGAGTGCCTTCCTTCTGCCCTGAGATGACATCACAGTATGTGCCAGCAGGAAGTCCAGTGTTCAAAGTGACATCCATGTTCCTGCAAAAACAATGTAAAGTTAAAGAATNTTGGACATACATTCAATAGGCTGCAGAAACCAACGAAGTCATACTAACAATTAAATACCAATAAAAGCATGATGAGATTTAGAAAGTAAAAAAAAATTAATCAGTTTTGTGTCTGAGCTGGAACTTACTATTAGAACTTAACAGTTAAAAGAGTAAAATCACTAAAATTGTTGAATTAAATACTTTGCAATCTGGAAGAACGGTTGATACAGCAAGGATACAATATAGATAGTTGACTAGTAGTTCATCACTGTACTGTAAGTGTTAATGAGGGGGAAGGCTCTAATTAGGTGGTTTCTTGGAACCAGATCAAATTTTTTAATCCAATGCAAAACCCAGAGTGGGAATGAAATAACTTTAATGATTTGCAAATAAAAGAAATTAACACATTTCAGGTTAAAGAAAGTTTGGAAAGTTAAGGACAATTCTTATTTGTTGATTTTTGGAAATCTATTATTTTATTGCTGACATATTGAACTTTTCCAAACAAACAAATACAGTACAGAATAAGCGCATACCAGCTCTCATTATTAAAGATGATGAACCCTTTGTTTCCACGGCCAAAAGCAATTTGGTTTCCTCCATTGTCCCACCAGTTAGTGAATGCTTGTCCATTCACTGTGTTCCGGAAGATGACCATGTTCCTTAAAAAAATAAAACAATGGTGCTATAAACCAAAATATACACACTACTTCAGTTGTGTCATACGGTATAGGAATTAATATGTTAGGTGCATGTTAATTACTTACTTAATCTGGCGCCATCTATGTTCACAAACCCAGCCATTGCCACAAGTAGAGTCTGCATTAATTGTCACTGCTTTTGTTGACATATCTGAGTTGGCTGGTGGTCCAATCCAGTCATTAGTGTCCTATAAAAAGCATAAGCAGGAGGATATAACCAATAAACAATTGAATGTATAACACATATTAATAGTATAATTTGGTATAGTCAGAGGGCTAAGAATTCTGGCAAAGCCTGCTAAAGCTCTNTTTGATAATAAACACTATCCTTTTTACCTGGCCATTGACAATGTTTCTTGTCCACCGATAACTTGACATTACACGGGTAAGTCCATAAGGATGTGCCAACATGAATCCAACACCCATTTTGTATAGGCTGCAAACACAACAAAATTTATTGGATTGGATGAAGGAATTAAAAAACATAATTCCTCAGCTGCTGTATGTCTTAAGAAGATACTTACCGAGCATCAAAGAAGGTGAGGATTGATGCTCCTCCAGCACCATGTCCTCTTTGGTTGTCATGGTTGTCTACAAACACCAAAGCTCTATCACTGGACATGAAACCCCATCCTTCTCCCCAATTCCTGTACAAAAACAATGATACTTATAAACAGGTATGTTATAAATGTTCCATGTCTGTTAAATCATTTCCATAACGTACTTCAGATATGCCATCTTCTCCCCATTCCACTTGCGAATNACATTTCCAAGTTTTGCTCCATATTTGAATTCAGTTACACGTCCNATTCCAGTATATTGACTGGAGGAAATAGCTTCTCCACCAAGATCAATCACCTGTCAGAAACATCTAGTTATGTTTTGTTGTATAAATGTTATGTTTTCAACTGAAAGTGAATTTTTGATAACTAATGTGTTTGCTACAAACCACTATGGGAAGCAGCTGTGTGAAGAAATTAAAATTTCCACAAGAAAATGTGTATTTGTAATTTATTCTGTCAGAATATCTATTAGTATAATAACATTATGGGTGATATATAGTTCTATACGGTTATATTNCTTTATATAAATGTGTTATTTGAATTTCAAAAGACAAAAAAGCAATGATGTTACGTTAGTTATGTGTTAGCTCAACGTCACTTAGCTAAGTTGGAACAGTTCATCATAGTTTAGAGGAATAGAAACCAAAATGTAGTTGTATGTTCCTGTTCTTACCTCCTGGAAGATAAGAGGACGCGTTCCACTGGGGAACCACTGAGTGTTCAGATTGTTCAACCTGCTGATAATGGCCTGAATGTCTCCTGGCCACATGTGTTTTGCAGCATCAAGTCTAAATCCAGCTACTCCAATACTGATAAGGTTGTTCAAATATGCAGCAATCTTTCCACGAACATAATCCTTTTCCAATGCCAAATCCAGGAGGCTTACAAGACGACAGTTCCTCACCTGTAGATTAGAAATTACATAGAACCAGTGGAAGTAAAATAATGTTCACCAAGTTACATTATCTAGTACTCATCTCATTCATATTATTGTCCGAGAACAAACCTCTGCTACCATCATGTTCTGAGCTCTGATCACAGCAAGTTCTGAAGTTTAAACGCTCTGAGATGCTAACTCCTATGCAGGTAAGGGAAGGCCACTCATCTTCTCGCATGCAAAGCAGTTATGATAGGAGGATCCTTACCTTGTCATTCACTGAAGATGGCTGAACCCTAACTCTAACATGGTTAGGGCAGGCATAAACAAGGATCAAACCTATTATTATTATTACTGTATCTACTACTACTAAGAATAAAAATACTAATACTAATAATATTATATAAATATTATATTTATAAATGTTTATTTTATATTATATAAATGTTTTTTTCGTAGTTTTATCCATTTAGATTGCTATCACAAAGGCATTTTATTCCTCATGATTTTTTTTCTCTCTTAATGTAAAAAAAAATACTGCACCTGATTAGCATCCCCATAGTTCTCAATGTTACCACTNGCAGTGTTGCACTTGCCATCATTAAAATCCAGATAGGAGTATGGCACAGCGGGGAAGTCTTTCGTGCCAGCATTGTAGCTACTTCCACATGTAGATCTGGTTCCTGAGCCACCTCCTGCTCCACACATGTGGTTAATGACAGCATCAACATAGATGTT
The DNA here is from genome assembly GCA_016617825.1 of Platyplectrum ornatum. Classification (NCBI taxonomy): domain Eukaryota; kingdom Metazoa; phylum Chordata; class Amphibia; order Anura; family Limnodynastidae; genus Platyplectrum; species Platyplectrum ornatum. The sequence goes on along the minus strand of JABWIB010012533.1, from coordinate 11,680 downwards.
TACCTAAATAAGATTAGACAAGTTTAACAGGGAAATTATTCTTCAGAACCTGTATATAAGAAATATTTTACATATATATGTTTTGCATATATATAATTGGTTCGCAACTTTCTCTATCAAACTAATCAGCCTTAGTTATGATAGGTGATGTTTACTTACAATTGCTATTGATTTAGGGAGATATAAATGTACCATGCAACCTAAAAGTTACACTATAAACAATTACACATGATATAACTTAACTAGTTCATATATACAAAAAATCCTGGCCAATTACAATAATCTTTCACTTCCGAAAGAATGATAGGAGTTTAAGTTACAGTTTTTATCATAAACACCTTGTTACAAAAGTTCTTACCCCAACATTATTACATCTGGTGACCATGTCCCTGAATTGCTGCTCGTTGCCAGAACGAGTGCAAAGCTTATAGCTGATTGGCTGGTATCTCTCCCACCATGGTCTATTGGGACTGGTAATAATCAAGTTCTCATTAGGAGGGGAAACCTGTGATGAAAAATAGCAAAAATACACAATAATTGTATAGCTTTTAATTATAAAAAGGAAAAAAACACACCAAAGATACTCCATTGGTTTTTATTTTAAAAAATAGTAAGATGACAGAAATACCTATGCATTTATGTAGTGCATAATATGATTTATTTAGACTCAGTATATAGTTAAACATCTGTGGTTTATTCATGTAAACAGACTCTAAAATTTACGTATTAAGACAGCGGTTTCCAAACTTTGTCAGTACGAGGCACCCATAGGGCCCCCATATTTTTTTCAAGACACCCCTAAGACAAAATAATTACCAAGTGGTCCCATTTATTACGTTTTTATCAAGTCAAAATTGTGTAATAACTATTTAGGTAAAGAAATACAAAAAGAAATACAAAAATACTTCAGGTTGACATAAAATTTTGTGTAGCTCCTATACAAGAAGTAAAATGTGCTTCTAAGTAACACTAGCAACACAGCGTCATGTCTGAAAAATGGCACCCCAATGAGAGCGTCCCAGCACCACAGGGAGTCTAGGTGCACAGCTTGGGAACCACTGTATTAAGATAATTCATTTGCAACAATATTTCAACTATAACATGATACCTGCAAAATTACAGTACAAACATCATGATTACTACATACTGAAACTATATATTTGGGTTTTATCTCTGTTTGACTGATGCAATTAAGGTAAAAGAGTGACCATGCAAATGTCATGTGTAACTGCTTCCAAAATAATGAAACCTGTTATTAGAGGAATAAGTATGTAGTTACTTGCAGTTTAGGGTTACANCTGCAAAATATAAGCTTCATATAACAGACTTCAGACCACATTCATACACATACAGTATATATTTAAAACCATGTTTTCCCCAGGAACATATCACAGCAAGAAAGTGGTTATTGTCTTCACAGTAAAAGACTTTGTGATGTATACTGTTAAATGTATCAGAGAGTATCCAGTCAAAGTTACAGACATCAAACGATTTCATATTATTTCTTTCAATATATATTTCTTTCAATGTCCTTACCTGAACGCCTCCAAAACCATTGGGTGCAAGATATCGCTCACATTCAGCAGCAATATCTACCCAGCGCCATTCAAACAGGTGGACAATAGAAGTTCTGCCTGATTTGAGATTTGGATTGTACTGGGCAGAGCAAAGCCCGGNTACTACAAGTAGTAAAAGGAGCTTCATGTTGTATTCTACTGTAATCCAGCATCTCCACTTCTCCCCTTTTATACTGTACAATCATATGGAGACTACAGCACATGTTGACCACCTGTCAATCAAAACACAAGGACTGCAGGTGAAAGCATACAAAAAAGTCTCACTGTTACCTAACAAGTCTGATTGTCCATGTTATCTTGGGAAAGCTTATTATAGCTTTATTTATTTTATTTTACAGGGTACATGTTCCAGAAAAGCAAGAACGATTATATTTTCATACATTAGGTTTATAAATGTGCTGATATATCCATGATTGGATAATGACCCAATCCTGTGAACTGCAATAATACCAATGCTACTTATAATAAAGTTTATTGGTATGTTCTTCATTGAGTGAACAACAAAACATTAAATTGTTACTAATTATGTGCATTCATGCTTTTGTAGTATATAACGTTAAATTAAAAGAAGCAATCATATACAGCATTTATAATGCATATTACAGAATAATATTACATGCTGTGATAAGGTCAGGGGCATTGTGGTAGAGGGACGGTATTTTGGTCCTGAGTTCTTGGCATGTATGTGCTGAAACCCCAGGGAGAAAGATTGCTGTTTATTCTGTTGGGAAATATATTTACCAACAGTGTTCTGGGCTTTGTAGGAAACCCGGATTAGGGCTCCCTGGGGTTGGAGGGTTCACCATCCACCAAGCCCAGTCCTGGCTTTTGGCTTGTTCAGACATAATCGGGTCTGCACCTGATTAAGCCTTCATTAGGTGTGTGAGGTGGATGTTCAGGGTCTCACTGATCTGGGAGCAGGCAGACAGCCTGAGAGACACATGCTGTGCTGACAACATAACTTGTGTAAGTAACTGAGANGTTTGTTTGTTTGAGGTCCTGGNAGCAGGCCTGGTCTCTGTGTTAGAGAGGCATACCTGTGTTTTATTTTATGTTTTGTGTTGTAATGAAGCAAATAAAACTAGCTGCAGGTACCTGCATGAACTCCAGGACTGGTGACTGTTCCTAAGCTGCTGTGTATTTGTGAAGAGGAGCCCTATTACCCCAGAAAGGACCCTCCTCATCCTGAGAGTATCACTATATATATATATAATTGTTATATAATTATTTTCTAGGTTTGGCTTTTAAATAATCTAGCTGCCTCTGTGTGGCTGTTTATTATCGAGTATAAGCCGACCCGAATATAAGCCGAGATGCCTATTTTCACCTATAAAAAATGGGATAACTCATTGACATCATACAGGACAATGNCTCGAGTATAAGCGGAGGGGGCACATTTAGCACAAAAAAATGTGATGAAAAACTAGGCTTATACTCGAGTATATACAGTATTATTAGAAGACCAATTCTTGCAGAGATAAAGTTTCTCTGTACAGTCTCACTGGGAATATCTATGCGGAACTGGCTGATACATTACAGTCTTCTATACTATAAAGACACTTTTTCCATCTGTTTCACTTTACGAAGATATGCCCTGGTAATTTGTCATCTGTGTATTTAATATTCAGTCTTCGCTTGGTGAGGATTGAGTGTTATTTCAAGGTTCAGTGCTCAAGCTCCACCGTTTGTATAAGCCCTGCCGCCTGCAGACTGGACAGGAACTTTTATCACTAATACACGTATATATCTCTGGATCACTGATATACTAATATCACTGTATACTTATATAAGGGGGCATTGCTTAGCACCATACTCCCANCTCAAAATTCCCACTTCGAGCCCAGGGAGGGATATTATAGATATAGGCCGATTAAATTTCTCTTAATTTCTCCCTTACGCAAACATTGAGCCATGTATTAAAAAANGCGATCTTTCTGTACTGTAAGAGATGGTACATTCGCATCACATTGAATCCGCCCCATAGATAGATATGTATTAGAACACAAGGACATGCATAAAAACTGGAGAGTGATTGGTTGCTATGGGCAACATCCCCACTTTTAAATCTCCCTGTTAGTAAATTTAGGCTCAGATGTCTGAAGTTCNGCTGCACAGTGTCAGCTCAACCATGAGTATTCTTGATGAGGAAATTGCATGTAGTTTTTTGGTGATGTCTGCATGTTGTGCGTTTGTAATGCATGTATTTTTAAAACTAAAGAGTTGTCCTTGTGATCCTTGTTTCCATATAGATAATATCAACTCTNACAGTGGATCAACTGACAGCCTCTCTGAGAATTACCCCTACGGAACCTGAGCATCGTCGCCGCCGCCCCCCGTCAGGCAAAGAGTCTACNGTACANGCGTCTCCCTCTTTGGGATGTGTGATACTGTGGTGCACAGGCGTTTTTCGTCACCTCAGCTCTTCTTGGACACTTTGAGTATAGTGCAAAGNGCAGAATCCACCAACTACCATGTGTTGGTTGAGCATAANTATGCACATCAGTGATACAAATATAATTCTATATCAGTATTTAAATGAGATATTATTAGATTACNAAATTAATATTATGAAAAGCGAATATAAGATCCTATCATTTAATGAAACTTTAAATATGAATAAATTCCATAATCACCTTGATTCCAAGATAGATATATTTTCAAGGAATAGGACATAAAATATACAGATCGAATAACGGTTGAGAGGCAGTCATCCTTAGATAATGCGTAATTTATTTTATTTCTCTCCATTTATGCAAGATGGTGCCAAATTGCCAATTCTCCTGGTGATCTTCCACCTCTGTTGGCACCTTTCTTCTATCTTTCATCTCCTTTGGTGCCCAAATTCCATCTCTCATCTCCTCATTTACCATCACTGGAGGAGGATTCCATCAGTTCCATCAGGTGGACAAGAACATCCTGAATAGACTGACAGAAATGTCAGCATCCACCTAATACTGGTTATATTCAAGTCACAAGCTAACAGCAATATTCATCAGCTCAGGAGTGGGTAGGTCTCTGTGATGCTTTTGATACTTTTACTTTACCTATTTTCTCCTTATTGTGTTTTAATTTTTTCAAGCTAGTGGTGACAATAGCAATATTCTCTTTACAGAAGTGATATTATAATATAGCTTTGATAGCTTTAAATCATAAAACAAACATCTCCATTCAAATGTATTGGTTTGTGTGAAAGGTCTCTGCACATACATAACCCCAGGCTCCAGTGNGCTCTGTAAAGCTGCCTCTCTTATGCTCATGTGTTAATGAGTAAAGTAAATGGGAAATGATGCATGCTGGTATCAGGTGCAAAATATCCCAGAAAAAAAAAAGATTTACAGTAATTGATTAGAGGAAAATGAGGTGGTACATAAGNGTAATACCCTAACACCAGCATATGTATGTTCCCTTATATCCTCCTATACCCACAACCCAGAGTTGAGTCATGTATGTTGTCACATCAATAGTCCGTAGTCTGACACTTCTTGTTCAGCATTTACCACACTATGTATAATGGGGCTTAAATTTACTTTTATTATATATTTGACATTTTGACAGTTAGTCACATGAATATCCACAAGAAAGCTGCAATTATCTGCTTCTGTTCTTAACTGTTAATAATTGTATTTAATAAATGTAAAGAGACAGTGGTACAAGAAAAATGATGGAGAATAACATATTCTTTCAAAAGAACAAGGAATCTACAAGTGGACGAAGCCTATGAGCTTCATTTTGCCATTAATCCGTATATAATTTATGCTAAGATAAACATTACATGTTCCAATGCTAAATGTAATAACAGAATGTCAGACAAGTAATAATGTGATCAAACATGTCCCCATTCAGGAGTATTAGCAGCATCCTGAGCAAACAGCTCATCTTATTTTGAAGGATGCTGGTTATACTCCAGGATCGTGATGTGAGTGATCACATTTTTACTTGTCTTTTATTCCTGCTGTTATTTGACCATGAAACTTACTTTCTATTATCTGTAAAGTATAGCCTAGAACCCTGATGGCTAACCTGTGAC
>JABWIB010012528.1:0-12674 GCA_016617825.1 Platyplectrum ornatum | reverse complement strand
TAAAACGCAGGGGATGATAAAATCAGACGTGAAGCATTGCGCTGTTTACAAATTCATTAAGTTGCCAGAAGAAAAAAAATAAAGTAATCCGCAAAGTTATTAGAGAAACTTCCAGAAAATCTTGTAAAACAGCTTTTGATTATATCCTAGAAAAATGAGAAACTGCAGAGCCTTAAATTGTNTGGCCACTGTGATAACAGTGCTAAAATCCTTGTATTACCAGTGTATGTTCAAGCTTGAAGTTATTATTACTATCTTACTGTTGTAGATAAATTGGAATGAGTTTTCTTATCAATACCATCACAAATATATGAGAGTACTGAGATTTATGGTTTCTTCACAAACCCTTTTATTTTCTTTGTGGTTTTGCTTGAAATGTTAAATGATACTTTTTTTCTGTTCATTTGATTCATAAAAACGATAGGAAAGCTGCAAGCGTTAAAGAGAAATAGACAAATCGTTACCATCCCGCTTAGCTGTCATCCCCCTTTTGTGTTTTCTTTGTCGTGTAACTGCGCCCACATCTAGTAAGCCACACGTATACGCAGGGCCTGTGCTAGGTCTCTGGTGCTCTGGAGACCCCCCCATCCCCATCCAGTTCACATAGGAGAGGGGGGTTCTATCAAGATGCAGCAGGTGCCCCCATAGGCTGGTTAATTATTTACATGCCGTGTTATGATATAACCTGGCATGTACACGAAGGCAGTGGGGGTGCTTTTGGGGTGCTGCAAAGCTCTCATTGGGGTGCCGCCAGATGTTTTTCTCCTGACGCGGTGCCACGTTGTTTGGAGTCAACACAATATTTGATATCTACCTGAAGTATTTCTATCTTTACCTAAATAGTTATTACACTATTTAAACTTAAAAAATGACAAATNTATTTTGTCTTAGGGGAGCCTTAAAAAAAATTATGGAGACCCCAAGGATGCCTTGACTGAGAAAGTTTGGGAACCACTGATATAGACTATAAAATTTGGGTAAAAAATTGTTAGAGAATAGGTGGCCCTAGCTGTGGGGTGTCGAGAGCTAAATNAAAGACCTTGGTTGTGTAATTATGGCGCTTCCAACTGTAACAACCCAACCACAAGATACCCGTTACCCGTTTAACTTTTTTATNTGCACAATCACCCTCAATGGGGGAGGAAGACCAGGTCCCCGTCACAGGACAGGAGACCTAATGTACACATTATAAGGGTGTGCCACTAGTAACAGAGAACTAATCTCAACCTAAATGTGGTTTGAGGTCCCACTCGGCCCTCGTGTTTCTCAAACTTACACTACCAAATTTACCAAATTTATTAAACGAAAATCAATTAAATGACTAAGATTATGGACGCTCTGTTATTCCAGCATTTAGCAGGGCTGTAGCCCTCATTTCCCCATGGCTTTCCCCTTTTCTGTTATACATAATTGTCATTTACAATCTTCAGTGCTTTCCTCTCCCCACTGATCGCTGCAGAAGGCAGCTTTTGATGTTCGGCATATGTGCCAGAGACACCAGCGGGACAGACGTTTCCTGAAGAAGCGAGAAGCACCAGAGTGCGCAGAAAAGGTATCACCACATGTGTTAGGACCACAGAGGACTGATGAATTTCTGACACTTATATAATAAATGTCAAAAAAAGAAAAAGTGTGGACACTTTATTATATTGTGTTTGTCGAAGCTGCTGTGTAGAAGAATATATATACTATTCCCCAACCACACAAATTATCCAAGCAAAAATAATTATTTGATGCCGTACATATTAAATTGCCTTCATCGTTTATTCTCTAAAGGATAGTGGGTGTTTTTCTATGTAAGGCATATGGTGATGTATATGAAACTCTGACACAATATGATGATTCACACCACTCTGATCACTTGGAAACTGAATTATAAGTCATTCATAAGAACATGAGAAGAATGCTGATAAGCAATAAAATGAGNGGAAATCTGCTTCACTCATTGCCAATCATCATCTCACTCAGGGGTCGAACAAGATCTGAAAGCAAATCGCCATGCCACATACATCCCATAGTTCAGAGTGCAATGCTGCCTCTTGGATATTTATGTAAGTGTGGCATGTAGTGTACAAGATCACTGCAGGAAAGCTCTGTGTTCTTATGTGATCATATGAGTTAGAGTAGCGAGTGGTCTCCGGCGCACTGCAATACAAACAGATCCACCCCACCCCAGAGGTTCTGCCTGATCCTGAAGAACCGCAATGCAGGAAGCAGCTGGGTTCCCTCCTCTAGATGCTTGATCTAATCTGCAGAAACAATTAGACCCAAACAACATTTTTAGGTCACATATGCAATGAAGCAGGAAATTAATACACAGTCAAGGTAACGGTCATCANTGGCNNCAGCCTCAGACTACCTCTTTTTGCCAATACGCAAAAAGAGGTACCTACATATGCCTAGAGGTTCTGTCTACACGGGTGCTAGGATGGAAAGGGGGAACAGACATGCCCAGAAGTGGCACTTACAGAGGTCCACAATCACCTGGACAGATGTCTCGTTCTCGCCCCGGTACACCTGCAAAATACCCTTAACTCTCACACACAGCTTTTCTGTCTTCTGTGCTGACCTTCCTGNCACNCCTTATTCATGGCCTAGTACACCTATACTTAACCTCGAGCCCACTAACCAATACAGACTAACCAATACAGGCCTAACGCACAACTTACCAATAGGACCTAGAGCTCATACCTAACAAGAGGCCTTCTGCCCCAATCTACCAAGGGAGNCCAATGCTCCGTTCACAACTGTAGTGCTTACACTATCTATAGGCCCCCNGCACTCATTCCGGGGCCTAGAGCGTCACCTGATAGCACCTAATGCCCTATGAAGAATTCAGGCCTAGTGTCTAATGTATGGCAGGGTACCTCACCGGCAGACCTCTTACTTCCATCAGCACAGGATGGGAGGCAATGCAGGCCAAGTGGAGTTTTTTGCGTATACGAACATAGATACATTATATCTCCGGCTTAAGAGTAAAACTGACATATGAAAGCATTTATTTATACTTGTGGAAGTGATGTATTGGTAGTATTATACGTTCAGCTACATCAATACTTCCATAAAATACATTCCATAACAGCNAGTGTAGTTTATATTTATTTCCACTTGAATTAATTAGCCTGTCTTTCAGTGTCTCTCAGCTGCAGTAGGTGCACAGATGATGGTACTGCTATTAAAAATGTAATATTTATCATCATACTGCTGTGTCGACTATCATAGAAGAGTGTCTGATGTCTTGCTGGTTAATGATGTTGAAAGGTGATGCTGAAAGTTATTTTCTAATCAACATTCCCAGCTAATGCTGCGCTATATCATCAAACATACAAACACTAGTTAATTGAATTCAAAATAAACTAATTTATTAAGCTGCGACTATTTGTTCCTTGCCTTTATTAAATTATGTAGAAGGTTATTGCTAAGTTTTGTATAGCATACAAANCAGTTATTTACAACTATTGTACTAGCTGGATTTTATGTACAAAAAAAAAATCTTCTCCTACGCATTTTTCTTATCTTTTTTTCCCTCTACATCACGATAATGGCTTTGAAGCAAAAATTGCTGCCAAATTGAAGAAAAAAGGTTTTTAATCTTAGATAAAATGGAGCAATTGAATATAGATATAATGTAATTTATGAGACTAAAAATTCTTTTTACTAGAAAACTATTTGGTAAAAATTGCACAGATTCTCTGAAAGCCACTAGAAGAAACTCCATGGATATGGAACATTGTGCTGTGCTTTCTGCATACCGCTAAACTGGACTGACTCATTCTTTATATACTCCGTAAAGATGGAGCCAATCCAGACTGCAGAGCACAAGCCGACCCCTGCGGATATGTGGTTCCCCGCTGGGAGCAGCCTTTTTCGGCCGGGTCGTAGCAGAGAATTAGATGACAAATACGCTCCAGCACCGATAGAAGCCTGCCCAACGGAGTGACCTTGATAACTTCCGCACTGCTGACAAGTGAGTTTACGTAACCCCATCCCTTCTTCTAATTATTACTCTAACCTCCCCTTATATTTCATTACCCCCAACCGTTCATTCCCTACTACCTAATTACAACTCTTCCCTCCCTGCACCTTAACACCAACCCTTCCTCTCTACCACCTAAACCTAATCCTCCATTTCTTGCAGCCTAACCCTAACATTTTCCGTTTCTTCCAAATACCATCCCGGCAGCCTACCCTTAAATGACCCTTCTCTTCTGCGTCCATCCCCTTCCCATTTCCTAACCATAAACCCCCCCTTCTCTAATCTCTCCCCATCCCTCTACCTAAGCCTAAATTTTCGCTCCGAGGTCTATCCTTTTTCTTCTCCTAAGCCTATGCTTTCCCTTTTACATCCATCCCCTCTCCATCTCCTAATCCTAACCTTTCCCTTCTATTATCCCCTCCCTGCTGCCGAACACCTACCTCCACCTTCTACCCCCTTGGTTTGAGATCTTCAGGGGTCTACAGAACATGNAAAACAAACATTATCATCTAAAAATCAAGTGTTTGCAATTTACAAATGAATGGATCACCTTGGAAAACTGCTGTTTCCAAAGTCATTCATATAAACAGTGCATCCCACCAACAGCCCACATCTTCTCAACCAAATCTGATTGGTTGCTATTGGCAAAATCCCCACTTTTCCAATCTTGCAGTTTAGTAAATTTATGCCCACTGGTCTACCCCACTGGCCAGCACCCATAATAGACAACAGAAAAAAGTTGTGATCCATGCATTAATAACATAAGGCTAACTAATCTGGCTATACTTGTTTGCTTGACGTAATGTAGCATTTAATAACAGTAATAATACATTATTTTGTCTAAGCAGAATTAAAAACAAAAGCTATGTGCTGATACTATAAATGAGACATCACATATAGAGGTACAAAAAAAACCCACTCATGGATATGAGGTCGTTTAGCATTTACTTACATTTGTGTGTTTCCATTAATACTTGCAAACCTCTTAGACATATTTTGTTAAATTACCTTCTTGTTAGCCAAGCCNGCTTGCTTAAGTGCTGCTTTATTGTGTTTCTTCCTTTATATTGAGTGAAATTCTCAAATGCAATATTTCTTCAAGTGCCTCCAATTTATGCTTTACGCACTTCTTCTATTTACTGAGCTTGTTTTCTCACCTCTTTGTTTATTCCACAGTAAATATATATNATTCAAAAATATAATATGGATATCCCAAGGCTGGTTACCAGAATGGTTGGATAGTATGGTGCCTGGTTTTTTATACATTATTTAATTTAACTATGGCTGAAGACATATCGTTTGCTATAAATTGCATTCTTTGTTTTGATATATTATTTATTAATTTTATTTTTTTTTTGCTAATTTATTTTTTATTTTTTTTATTTCATTTTTTTTAATAATGGATATTATCTATCTATCTATCTCATAACTATCTATATATCTATCTATCTGATGATTTCAAAAAAATAAGATAAATGTATTTATTTATTTATTTATTTTTACCCTTTTTTTTATTTGTGAAAGCCGCAGTGAATGGGATGTGAATGAATTGGAAGGGGTTTACTGTGTATTGCTTAAGGCAGGCAATCCTAGTCCTAGTTAGAAGAAAGAGAGGTTGAATATAATAACAGGTAGTGGGTTATTATATTAGTGTGGGCAGTAACAGTTTGGGGGAATAATCTTGGGTGAACTAAAGTTGAGTAAGTTAATTGGAGATGGGGATNATATTATGCTAAAGTGGAGACACTCAAGAGGCATGTAGTACAATTGAAAAGTGTGTCAGAGCCTATTTATTTTACATTTCAAGTAATGAAACCAACATTTTAATTGCTATTAGCGATTTGCCTCAGGGTACATTATAATTCATAGGCTGATAGCAAGTGAAACTTTGATTGCAAAATAAATGGCCTGTGATAGACGAGATGATAATGTTTGGGTGTTATACTGATGCTTTCTGTTGCATGTGAGNTTTTGTAGAAGCCTTTCCCTGATTTTCTGCATGTAAACTCACAATGGCGATTGGATTGGTCATTTATTTTTGGAATTTGGCTTTCTCAACATGCGAACAGGCTAAAACAGCTAAGACGGTTAGGGCTTTATTTTTCAGTGACTGTGGGGAGGCGTGAATGATTTTACCAAAGGGTTCTTCATATTGTCTATTTTAGATGATTGGACTTGGAAGCAACCTTAAATTGNAGAGGCTAGGAGATGTCTCACAGATGTCAATATACAGATGATTGCTGTTGTCATCTGTATATTATTATCATATTATGAGTTTTGTTAGTGATTGTTCTTTTGGTGATAATTAAAACTAATAATTGTACTCCAATATCTAATTAATATTATCTCAAAAGGTCTTAATTAACCAGCAAGCGCAGGTCAAAGTCCATCCAGATGACACCACCACAGAAATTGCAGATAGAATAGTCATAGAAAATATATTGTTCAAGATTGCTGACTTTTAGGTTCTCCCGTCCATAAATAGGATTTTGTGAAGGGGCATAGCGGGATTAAGGTTTCCGGTATACCAATCTGTTGTAAACCGGCCCACCTCGAGCACTGAGTTGGTTTAGGAAGAGAGCTGGAACAAACTGCATAGAGGATGATTAACAAATGCATATAATTCAGGAAGAGTGGGTCAGCATCCCTTCTTCACCCAACGTGTTACCAGAATATTACCACCACATTTCATACTGAGGCGCTCCAGGCACTATTTACAAACAGGTGATAGGGGTCAAACTAAGGGACCCATCCCAAAACTAAGCACTAAGCCATCAACAGTAAGAAAATAATATCCACTGGCTCTTTGTTAAACTCTNTACTTTCCCTCGCCAGTGACATAAGAAAAGCCTTTGCTGGAGGACTAAAACAACAAGGACAGAAAGAAAATTTTAGTTTTTAAATAGATGCAATTTTTGTCATATAGTTTGTAGCCAGACACAAAAAAAATGCCTTAGGAGAGCTTTGTGTCTATTGGAATAAGACAAATGTAACATGTGTACTTGGAGTATTACTTTATTTTGAGAAACATTAACATAAAGCATTTTCTTCAATACTGCATGATTTCATCTAAAAGGGATCTTCAGGGTATGTCATGGTAAAGACTTGTCAACACTGCCAGCCAGCTGTGTCCTTAAAGTCAAATTTATAGACATACGAACTAATCGTATTATGTGCAGATGTATAAAAATATGCTCTCTCTCCCCCCCTAATATATATATATATATATATATATATATATATATATATATATACACCTAAAAAGCTTGGGTCCCCCTTGGGTCATATACATATATCTGTCATGTTACTTGTTGGGAGTAAAACACTGTGCATTTCACATAAGGTTTTTTCTTTCTTTATATTGGGGTTACTTACAAACATATAAATATAATATTGTCAGATAACACACTCTAACCTGGTCAGCATCTGAGCCAACCTTAATAGACTAGATGGGCCAAATGGCTCTTGTCTGCCATAATATTCTATGTTTCTATATTTAAAATGCTTTCTGTAGCAAAAAAAACACGTGTCTTACATAGAGATAAGTAGACTGCNCCATGGAATGCATTGAAAATACAATAAAGCTCTCTGAATTGTATAGCTGCGCTTTTTGTATAATACTTAGGGGGAGTTGGAAGTAAGTGGAAGGGAACGGGATTTGAGAGTTTTGAGATGAATGCAGAATGAGAAGTACTAGTATAGCCCACCACTTAATACCAACTCACTTCAACCAATGCATTACAATTTACATATAATGAGCTTGAGACTATGTGTATTCAGCTAAAAAGCCTTTTTTTATTTTTATTCAATAAAGTTGAAAAAAAAATACACTGAAAAGCATTTNCATTAACTACACTGACAGCTTCCAGTCAGGCATTTGTTATGAAACAAGCAAAGCATTTCTAAGCCATTCTATTCTGTCTTACTCGTCTTTTAATTGCTCAGGGTATAACTCCCAGTCTTTTTTCTGCANCGGGTAGACTTACAGAAAATACTACATTTGCTAATGTACTGTTAACATAATATTGCGGTTTATTGAAGCATGGGATGCAGAGACTGTCTGCTTTGCTGGCTGTATGTCAACTTCAATAAATTAACTGGGAAAATGGAGTAGAAATCAAATGAAGTTGAAAAACTTGCTGTATTTACAATGATAAAACGTGATTGAGGAGAAACGACATTCAAGCTTTACNTCTTAAGAGAGATACGAAGTAGATTGGAAAAGACATTGAAATAACATTGCGGTGTAATAAAATGGCCATGCATTTTATATGCCTTGTAAGCAGTTTACTTAATACTGATTTGCCTTCTAAAGTCTTAATATTTACAGCCTTAGAATGTAACATGGCAAATAAATGTAACTATTATGTAACACTAATTACTTAATTCATATAGAAAATCTGGTCACACACATTAAGGTTAAGACAAAATATCTATATGTTTTAGTAGTATCAAGCTGTGTAGACATTTGGGTAATCCTTGAGGTTGACCATAGGGTATCTTAAGGTTTGAATATGGTGGAGGATATTTCTCGGGTTGAAGGTGTTGTACTGTAAGTAACCTTGCACAAGATTCCAGTTAGCTGTAGCTATACATGGAGAAGTCGTAGAAGCCTTTTAATGACTCTCCCAGGGGTAGTTACTTTATTTTGGTTTCATGCTTTATTCCCTGTCACCCTCTTTCATCTCTTCCTGGTTACAAACAGTTTAGCAGGAAAGTTTTATTTTGAAGTTAAGGTAGGGAACGTTCCCATTCCCTGTGAGTACCTAAAGTTCGGTCATAGTTTAAGGAGGTAGCCCTAAGTTAAATATGGATGGGATCAGGACCAGTTAAGGTCATAGTTTTAACTATTGTAAACCAGGAAACTCTNTTGTCCAATTATGTAAGAGTTGTTTTTCAGAGATGTTGGGACCCATAGTCTTGTTGTGACCCATAGGCCTTGTGTCTCTGGATGGAGGTATCTGTTCTGATCCAAATGCAGAAAGTAAGATTACAAATCCAGAAGACAGGGTGTACAGTTCAGGAAGGGACATGAAACCATGTGAAGGCTTGAATACATAAACTACCACATTAAACAGAATTTATAGCTTAGATAGGCACATGAAACGTGTAAAAGCATAAAGCCAGCGGGGGAACAAGTGGTCACCACTAAAGCAAAGAAGGTAAGTATCATAATGGATTTAAAAAATAGTAGCACATTTCAAGGATGATTCAGAAGAGAAAAATAAGCCAACAAAACTGTAGTCCATACACACCTGCAAATGTTAGGAAACCCAGGGGAGACACAGGCAGGGTGAATACAGGTTTATTACAACAGAAGCCAACAAAAAAATGGGAAATACAAANTAACTAAAGAGCAGAAGGCTGCAGAGAGACAAGGAGCGAAAGCAGAAGGCTGAGGCTGGAGGGAGAGCAGAAGGCTGTGGCTCTCCACACACAACCAGGGGAAACAGACAAGGCACCATGCACACAGGAAGAAGGATGAGGAATAACCCACACCTGTGTTAGGGAGGAACANAATATATGGCCAGGCTACAGGTGCAGGGAATAATGAACCCAGCCAGTGATTAGGAGAGAGTTCAACAGTGACCTCTAGGGGCAGGTCTTAGTGATGACAGCTAAGATACTAGGTCTGTGAATGCCCCTAGAGGTGGGACAGGAAATAGCAGTCCAGGGACATAACTGCAAACATTCTCAAGAGTATTAAGGAATCTCCAGACGTTCCATCAATCATTACCAGCAGGAGGTAGCTGGTTGCTTCTGTTTAGGGAAATTTTAAAGTTTGCACAGGCACATAAGCTGAAGACCCATGGAAGAGAGATAGGTTGTGGGATGTAGAAAGAGGTGAATTTATTGTGGCCTTAGTACAGACTACCATCTGAGGTCCCTCCTCATTGGAAATAGAGTACAGACCATCCTTTCACCTCTCATTCAAAGCGAAAAATACCCATCCAAGCAGACATGGGGAGTGGAGGGTTAGGGATAGGCTGCAAGGAGGGGATGTTTTAGGTTAAGCTATGGGGAGTGGAGGGTTAGGGTGAAGGAAATGGAGAGTTAGGGTAAGAACTAGTAAAAGGGTTCGGCTAGAAAAGCAGGGTAGCCTTCTTTCAGAGCTTGTGTGCAATCCTTGTTATGTAGCAACAGTCTTGCTACAATGCTACACATTCACTATTTCATATTACACAAACATCTCAAGGGATGGTGCGGGAATAAAATGGCTTTGCATTTTGCTGTGCTTCTGTGTTCTGTACAGGGTGTTTGTGAGTTTAATATGCCTGAGTGATGATGGCACTACATATAAATCACATAAATTGCACCACCTTAAGCTGTTGACTGTTTAAAATATGTGATGTTTAGAATATGTGCTCTATGCACAGGCGCCAACCTGAACCAATCCATCTGGTTAAAATTGGTTTTACAGTGATAAATGTGACTTTATTTCAAGCATTTGCTTTTTAACATTGCACACTTGTACTTACTACAACAGTAGAAGGGCTAATGGTAAATTAATAAAAAAAGAAGAATATTCTCAATGTACTGAGATGATTTTAAAGCTGTTCTATCACATAAAATAAATAAAAAATTGGAATCTTATTATTATCCTTTACATGATGGCATGTCATTAATCAGTTTATTATTTATTAGTTGCACTGCAAAATCGAAACTGCTGATGATAACGATGATACATTAAGGGCCTGAGGAAAAGAAATAAAAATAGGAGTAAATTTGCACCTTGGGCAAACTATTATTGCAGGAAGGATGTAAAATGGAAAGGCAGATACTGTATATAATTAGGAGGTAGAGTGTCCTAGTTTTAAACTTTAGATAGTAGTATAACAAAAATAATAAAGGGGTCTGAAATTGAGTGCTACATGCAAAAATGTTAATATTTGTTTTGTATAAGCTTTGACTGCTTTGCTTACAGTATATCTGTCAGTTCTTCAATATAGTTCCATATGAATTCTAGGATACCAGTGGCATCATATGTATATTACACTTATATTTCTGTATAGTTGGGTCATACAATAACAATAATGGAATACATACATAGCATGAGGGTATAGAGTAATAACTAAGAGGGTTAGGAAGTGTATAATATATTATACTGGAGAAGGACAGGAGGGAGGAGTGGGGAGCAGGTTGAGGTAGATATCAGAGGGTGGATAGTACAGGAGCCATTAGGATGAGGAGGGGTAGGCCAGTCTGAAGAAGTGGGTTTTTGATTGAGTGTTTAAAACCTTAGAGGGTAGCAGTCTAACCGGTTGGGTAGGCATATTATATACAGGCCCCATATGCCTACCACCACCCCAACTTGTTATACAAGTATACAGGACCCAGAAGCCAACCACTGTACCCACTTGTTATACAGGATCCATAGATCTACCACTTCCCCTCCTCACTTGTGAGCCCTTGCTATCTCCAGACCACCAGTAAATAGGCACCCTGTATAAAGATCATACTGGCCTATCTCCACCCTACAGCTTCAGAGTTCAAGACTCTATTACCCCGGTTGTTGACCTCTCTTTATTCACTACCCACTATATCACCAACACCCAGGACATCAGCAGAAGACCTTAAATAACTGCAGGGCTGTACTGTGAAATCCCATAAGCCTGACTGCTATTGTTGTTTTCTTTAGGAGATATAAGTTTGTCTTTTCAATGTTTATATTATAAAGTATAAGACTAACGGGTGAATGTTAACTACTTGTTGTTATCCTCATAATGGTAATGCTATTTGTTGGTGTTGATTGCTACAGTCTATAGGCAGGGCCGCCGCCACGTTCAACCATGCCCGGGTCCCAGGTCCCCCACGTGACGCCAGGATGTCGTGACNTCAAAACACCACATGATCAGCGGCCCGGGAGTCGGGTGTCACATATATTTTATATTTTGTTAGTAAATATTCACTATGGATACTGGTTTACAATATTTCTCTTGGTGTTTGTTTTTTCCCTACCAGTGATTAAGCTATGTTTGCTATCTGCTACCTGTTGCGGTGTCCCACGGCATTCGATTTTGTTACAACACNTATGCAACAGCTTTTCCATTTCACTCATTATCTAGTTTTTTATGTTGTCTTGTAAAGATTTCAACTCTAATTATCTCATTGTGTTTGTCTTTGCCTTTCATTATTTCACCCAGCATCTATCTTATTATAGTATTGTGCTCCTGCAGACAGACAGTGCATCTGCTGGAGGCCGTATCTGGAAGATGTCCTGTCGCTGGGGGAAGCAGTAGGTTAATTGGATGGTCTAGTTTATGCATTGGAAGAGATGTAGGTGATATTTCTAGAGGCTCATCATATTCCTCTATGGGTTATAGGTTATCCTCCAGTGGATCTTATGTTTCTATGGAAATGAATGACAATGAGATGGTGAAAAACACACTGCTTGCAGAATACTGGATATTGTTAATTATTATAACACTTGATTATTTTTAGATTCCAGTGGCAAAATATGTCCCCAAATGCAAGAAAGTATAAGAAAAAAAGATGATATAAATATATATTNTCATGTAGTTAATATAAGCAGTTCAGTTTGTTAGTAAGAATAGGATGATTAACCNTTGGTTGCAGGCACAGAAGAGATCCTGAATGTAGCAGAAGCCGTTCACAGGGGGGTAATATTCGTTGTCTGTGTGCTTCTCTCCTGTTCTGTCTTATCTTCTTTGCTATCCCTTATCTCTCTTTATCTTAC
>JABWIB010012527.1:5176-18213 GCA_016617825.1 Platyplectrum ornatum | reverse complement strand
ATACATCCCCTGTCCGTGTGCATCTGGTGCATCTGTATACACAAATATATACAGGTGTATATATAAAAAAAGCTACCTGGTATGCCACTCGCAATGCTGGGTAATGGTTGCTGATTGTCCTTCTCCATTGTAACGTTTGGATCCAGTCTTTGATACGATTGCTTGGTTATTTGTATTGCTGCACAATTGTTCTGTACCCTGCTATTGTTTACAATGACAATTGTTCTATGATTTGTACTGTATTTTGTTTTTGAGTGTACGAATAAAAACTTCTTTTGAAAAAAAAAGCTACCTATTATTAAAAATATATTAAAATATATACAAAATATTTAAAAGTCCCCTCTTAGTATGCATCTATATACACCATCACCATCTGTATACACATATATACATACAGGTGTATATATAAAAGCCACCTAATAAAAGATATATATTCATTTAAATATCTTTTTTATAAAATAAAGACAAATGGCCAGCAGCAGAAGTTTTTTCTGCAGAGGAGGCATATGCCTTCTTAGCCGAGTCCACTAGTGAAGATGATACCATTTTTGGATTATCATCTTCAGCATCATCAACATCATCATCTAGTGGAGAAGAAGAACCTCCCAAGAGGAGACAAAGAACTGAACAATTGCCCCCTCAGTCCTCCTCGGATCCCTTGTGGATCACCCCACCTGAACACTACTTGCCCCAGGTCCCTGATTTCACTGCTAATTCAGGGATCCAATTTGATGCGTCCGGGTTCAGGGAGATTGATTTCTTTAATTATTTTCTCTCCCCTGATTTTGTGCAGCTAATGGTGACGCAGACCAATATTTATGCAGAAGAATATATTGCCCAAAACCCCACATCTGTTTATTCCCAGCCCCGCAGGTGGACCCCAGTAACTGACCGGGACATTTGTTTTTACTGGGGCATTGTTCTGCATATGGGGTTAGTAAAAAAAACCACTGTACGGTCTTATTGGAGCACCAATATTTTATATTACTCCCCAATGATGCGTACAGCTATGACCAGGACCCGCTTTGAAATAATTCAGTGGTTTTTACACCACAGTTGACCCCAATTTGAACGCTTGTATAAGCTTAGGCCCCTAATACAAAATTTTAGCGAAGAGTTTGCCCAGGCATACACCCACAAAAAACACATTGCAGTTGATGAGTCCCTGGTGCATTTTAAGGGCAGGTTTCAATTTCAGCAATACCTGCCAAGCAAGCGGGCAAGGTATGGCGTAAAGATGTACAAACTCTATACACATAGATTTAGAATCTATGAAGGGAGGAACACACGCGTTGAACCCCCACAATGCCCCCCCCCCCTTACTCAGAATTAGTGGGAAAAGTGCACCCACTGCTGGACCAGGGATACCATCTATACCTGGACAATTTTTACACCAGTGTCCCACTTTTTCAAAGCCTGCTCTCCAGAAGCAATGTGGCATAGTGCGCAAAAACAACAAATACATCCCTAAGACACTGGTTGGGCAGGCACTGAGAAGGGGCAAGAGCAGGGCATTATGCCACGAAAATGTACTGTGTGTGTCAAGTATAAGGACAAGAGGGATGTTCTTATATGGACAACAGCACATGGAGATAGCAGCACCCCTGTCCCGATGCGCGGTACAAGTACTGAAACCCCCAAACCCGACTGCATCGTGGACTATAATAAGTACATGGGGGGGGGAATAAAGCTGTCTGACCAGGTACTAAAACCGTACAGTGCCATGCGCAAATCAAAAGTATGGTACAAGAAGCTTTCTGTGCACATAATTCAAATGGCACTATACAATGCCCATGTACTTAAAAATCAACATGCCAGGGAGGGACTTTCCTTGTGTTTCAGGAAGCAGTCATCAAGGCCCTCATCTTTGGGGTCCAGCAGGAGGGGGGCCCCAGTACATCTGATGCAGTTACTGGGTCATCACGCATAGTACCAGGGCAACACTTCCACCAACATCAAAGAAGGGAAGGACACAGAAAAGATGTAGGGTGTGTTCTAAAAATGGTATTCGGAAAGACACTATTTACCATTGTGAGACCTGCCCCTTAACAACCTGGCCTGCGCATTAAAGACTGCTTCAAAATATACCATACATCCCTTGACATTTAATTTGTTACATTTATAAATTATTGGCTGCTTTTCCTTCAAAATATTGGGTTGAATCCACAAATTAATGAAAAAAAAATGACATTTTTAATTGTCACGTCCCAAATGTCCCAAAAATTCTACAAAACACCAGTGGGGTCAAAATTCTTACTACACCCATAGATGATTTCCTTTGGGGGGAGTACTTTACAAAATAGTATCATTTGTTGGGGTTTTTTACTGTACTGTTACAAAAGGAGCTCTGCAAATGTAACGTGGTCATAAAAATTATTCCAGCAAAATCTGCACTAAAAAAGGCAAAAGGTGTTCATATGTCTTGTTCCAAAATTAAATTGATTAAAATTGAAAATTAGAAAAAAAAAAAAAAAAAAAAAAAAAAAAAGAAATTTCAAAATGTTACCCTCATTTTTCTTTAATTCCTGTTAAACACCTTAATGGTTAAAAAGCTTCCAAAATGCAGTTTTGGTTACTTTGAGGTGTGCAGTTTTTGAAATGGAGTAATTTATGGGGGTGTGTAACAAGCAGGCGCTCAAAACCACATCAAAAGTGAACTGGTCCCTAAATTTCTGAAACTTTCTAGTTTTCTTAAAATTGCAAAAAATTGCTACTAAGTTTATAAGCCCCCTACCGTTCTAAAAAAGTAAGGTTAGGTTGGTTAAAAAATTGATGCCAACAGAAAGAAGACATATTGAAATTATTATTTAGTAACTATTTTGTGTAACATTTTGAAAATGGCGAAATGTTCGCATTTTTCATGAAAAAATACGGACTGTATCAACCAAAATTTACCGCGAAAAATATATGGTTAATATGGTTTATTTTACTCCTCCATGGCAGCTTACCTTCGGGTTAATTCCTCACTGACAGGTGCTTGTAGGAAAGGAAAGTAGACACCTCCATATATAATCTCCTTTCCCACGACAGTCAGTATCTCCATCTTCTAACAAATTTAAATAAATTTGTTAGTTACATGTTAGTACATTCAAACGTTTTGTGGTAGGGTAATACTACGATGCCATGGAGGAGTAAAAGAAACCATATTAACAGGTACTAATTGTGGTTTTTTTGCTCCCCTCCATGGCAGCTTACTTCCAGGTTATACCCAAGCAGTAAGGGGAGGGTTACTAACGACAGTGGGATGCTTAGTTTACCCTACCCTACGCCCGAATGGACATCAGCTGAGACTAGCACATCTACTTTATAATGTTGGTAAAAGTGTGTAGTGATGACCAGCCGGTTGCTTTGCACAGTTCTAAGACAGAAGTGTCCTTTTTATCTGCCCATGATGCTGCAATAGACCTGGTGGAGTAGGCCTTAATGCCTATGGGGGGAACTAAGCCTTTGCATTTATAAGCTTCTGAAATACAGGTTTTAATCCACCTCGCCTGCAGCTCTGACACCCTGGCCAAGTTGATGGCTACTAGTAATGTGCCCTTCAGCGTTAGCTATTTCAGCGTCACGTCCTGCAAAGGCTCAAAGGGTGAGACAGAACATCTTAGACAATTTTTTTTTACCACAACAGCCAGGCCACAAGATTGAAGACCCCCGGATCTGGGTGAAGAGGAGGTCCGTGGCTTAGGAGATCTGGTCGAACCAGCAGGATCCAAGGAAGCTCTATCGACAGTTCCAGTGTTAAGGGGAACCAGGCCTTCTGTGTCCTATGTTGCAACATTGCTATCAAAGTGACTGGCTCCCTCAGCGTACTTGGAATGAGTGATAGATGAGGGAAAACGTATGACAGGATAGTCGCACGGTACCGATAGAGCATCCACCTTCGTACATTCTTCCTCCCTGTGTCTAGAGAAGAATCTTGCCACCTGATGATTGCTTGTGGTTGTCATTAGGTCGATTTTTGGTTGTCCCCATCTTTCAACCAGAAGGTTTAACACTTCCCTGTTTGGCTGCCATTCTCCTGGATGCCACAGGTATTGACTGAGGTTGTCTGCCAGTAGACTTTCCATGCCAGCTTATAAATAGATTTTAGGCGTTTAGTATTTCGTTCTGCTCAGGAAAGAACCAGTTGTGCGGCGTTCCATAGGCTTGGGTTCTTGGGCCCCATTGATGGTTCAGGAAAGCGACTACTGCCCTGTTGTGTGACTGAATTAGAACGTCGCTCTCTTTAAGCTTCTAGCTCCCTGATGTTTTGTTAGAGGCAGTGGAGGTTAGGGAACCTGGAAGCAGAGACGCGGTCTATTACCCCCTACCCCCTGAGATCAGATACCAGTACCTGAGCAGCAGGGATCAGAATTCTCGGCAGACGTCTCCTTCAGGGCACACCGTTATGCGTGGCTGTCTGGGGGAGCAAGGTCTCGGTGACTGTGCCGAGATTCTAGCTCTCCCATTGGTTGGTATATTATGTGCCGGTGTTTTGGTCGCAAGTGCAGCTTCCTGTTTGGGTGGCGTATAGCTGTTTCTATGGGAGCAGGTGGTCAGGCTATCAGGTCTCAGGGGTGGGAGCTGACCTGAGCTTATAGATCCATCTTCCAGTTCTCGTCTGGTCTCTTGTGTGCATGTATCCTACCACTTGACTGCTTCTGAAGTCTATTTGGGTTCTATTTGCCCCCCCCCTCCTTTCTCTCTCTCTCTCTCTCTCTCCCCCACTCCTCTGCCTTAGCTGTGTTCCTTTGCTTCCAGCTTTGTTACCCTTGGCTCTTCTACTACCGCTGCCTGTTCCTTTCTGCCTCCCTCATTCCCTCCGGGTCCACTTCCTTCTCTCCAGCCCTAGTCTCTGTTACCTCCCCATCCTCACCCACCTCTAACCCCTAGCCTCTGGTTATCAGCTTTTTGCTTATACTTTTTTACACATTTTTCACCTGTGCCTCACACTCCCTGCCATTATTGTTTTGTTTTTTTTACTCGTCTGGCAGAATGGGAACTCCAGGGTAGACCACTCACCATCTGTGTGGCTTTCTGGTCTCAGCAACCTTCCATCTTGCTTGAGTCCTGTTTGTATTGTTTGTCTTGTCTGGCGCTTCCTTCTCTTCTGTCCCAGCACAGGTTTCAGGCGTTGCCCGTCCAGGTCCACAACCTGCGGCGAGTCCCGCAGCAAGCAAGACCATCCCCACAATTAGGGACAAGGTTGCCTGTCCTCGGTTAGACTCCCCACCCGGGTGGGTGGCGCGCTGTGCCTGAGCTTCCTTTTTGTGGTTGTGCCACTTGCATGTCTTGGAGTGTTTTCAGAATGTCCATTCTCTTTACACCTTCCATGACGTCCCTTTCAAGGCCGTTACACCATCCTCTAAGGANTCTTGCAGTGGTTGCCATGGCTGCCGCTGGTTTAAGTGAAGCTCCTGATAACAGATGCTGTTTCTTTAGTGTTAACTACATTTTCTTTTCCATTGGGTCACAAAATATATTCGCATCCACCAATGGTAAAGTGGTCTTTTTCGAAATTCTAGCCACTGCCACGTCTATCCACCGTGCTTCATCCCATGATATGATCTCCTCCTGATGGAAATGGTACAGCCTTGCAAACCTGAACCGGTAGCCTTCTATCTGGGTTCTTCCATTCATCAGATATGAGGTAAGATCTAAGATCAGGGACTTATGAAAGAGGGTTAGAAAGTTGTCCACAAGGTAAGAATTAAATTCTGCTTCTTGTGACACAGCAGACTCATCCTTCGAGTGTACAGACTTATCCAAGAGCGCTATTATCTCCTCCTCCAATTCAGCCGATTGGTCATTCACCACCGAGTGTGTGCGTTTTGAAGTTTTTGGTCTCTTGTCGTCTTTGGTTGGAAGGAATGTGTCCGCCAAAGAAACTTTCAACACGTTTATCAAGTCTGTCAGCTGTTGTGGAATAGCTTTACATGCCACGCACACTGTTTCTAATGAATCATTACCCATATGCTTGTCATATAATGAACTGTTGTCCTTACGTGACTTCTTAAACTTTGCTTTGAGCTCCACTTTCACTCTGCTGGAGTCAGAGCCTGAAAAATATACACATACATATTACAACCAACGTCCCATAACGAGAGGGAGAGGTACCATAAGAAGAGCCACAGTGAATCATAAAGTAAGTAAAGGTACAGAGCTAAAGTCCAGCTTTCTTTATCTTTTTCTCCTTCATATTACTGTGAAATACTCGGCGAGTAACACAGATGGTGTAAACACACATGCTCTTCTTGCACCTGCATTTTTTGCAGGGGGCGGGTATGGCGCCCTGATGACGTGAGAGAGTGGTTTTTAGTTGCCCACATGGAAACTTGTATACAGTGGGGTTTCTGCTACAGAACCTGACAGAGGCTGGTGCAGTGTGTACAGCATGGTTACCAACTCTCCCTAAATATCAGGGAGACTCCCTGAAAAGTGTGTGATCTCCCTGACTCCCTGAAGTGCTGGATAATCTCCCTGATGCTCATTCAGGTGAAGAAGACATTGTGTTATGATGANAGAAATCACACATTGTGTCCTATTTCTATACAGATAATGNAGTTACTGGTTCTCCTATTTACATCTATTCACAATAAATAGTGANAGTGATTATTTACTGACAATTTAAGAAACAATAAANACTGATGCAGCTATTTTTATTGTGAAATAGTTCTCATGGCAGAGCTAGACACACCCATGGGTGGAGCTACACACAGGACACACCCCTTTGGTGGCACAAGTTACACCCCTTTTGTGCAGCGCTTGTCACAATCTCCCTGAAATCCATTTGCAAAAGTAGGCAACCCTGGTGTACAGGCTGCACCTTTTCCCCAGCTATAAGAACGTTCTGGCAGGTGTGTGTCCTCTATTTATTTTAGAGGATATTTGTTGGTCAGTTGTTTTGCTTAAGCGAATATGCAATCATGTAGAAGCCTGGAAAAATAAAACAACGCAATACAATATAGAATGATGAAGAAATAGCAAATGTGAGCACAGTTCACTTCTAGAAAAAAAACTAAATAGTTAAAATCCTTGCAAAGAACCACATGCAGTTTATTGCACAGCACAGCATTCAGAACAGGTTGGGATGTGAAATAAATAATCACAGGAAAGCATACACAAAAGTTTTGAGTCATTCATATTGCATCAAATGCAGGTAGCAGTGCAGCAACTGAAAGGGGTCACATGGCATGTTAAAAGCAATAGCTTTATCAAACAGCTGCCACTCGCTAAGTAAGTACTTTTCCACTTGTCTCTCTATTACTGTGGAGTCTGAGTTGCTACTTCTGCTACTACCTGGAAAATAAGAGATGGCCCCAGAAGACAGCATGGAAAACACATACACAAGAATAACTGCATACAAAGTACTTAAGTGGTGTGTACAACCCAGTGATGGAACACCCTCTAAATGTAATAATACTATTAAGGACTTTCTTCCTATTTCTATATAGGAACACAACACAAACCAACATGGATTGTGTTGGTCATGATATAATCTCATAAATAACGTAATCTTCCTTTAACTACATTGGATCCACTGCGACCAGATTTACTAAGTAACTTGATCAACACTCACCATTGTTTGCATTTAATAATCCTGACATCCCCTGCTTTCTACTTAGTGATCTTTCCTCCACTGTAATCCCAGTGCCCATTTTCCTCTAACACACACATACAGTACCTATCCTTACAATGGCAATAATTTTGTCACCAGCATTACCAATAGCTTTCCTGACGGACAGAATTACATAATTTGTCAGCAACGTTCAGGGATGAAAGTCTAGAACTGGCAATTCTGTTTGACCAGCATGCCGGATAGTAGAATCGTTGCTAGTACCTGGTACAATATGTGTACCTTGTCCCATATTTCCTTTGTTGTCCATTAATTTTGGTTTAATAAGGCAGAAAAACATCATCATTAACTAAGTGATAAAGGGATTCTATATAAATATATAGATTAAACAAATATATAATTTATAGCATATAGGATACAAGCCACATGCTGGAGCCTGCCATTTTGGAAAAGGACTTTGATACCAAACAAAGAACAGTAGGCCAAACACTTTTGGTCACAAGACAATTTAACATACATAGCTTCACTCACAGTGGATTTCTAAAAAGGCTTTTCATTAAGTCACTCTCTTTTGCCTACTGCTAGCTGGAGGAGGATGAATGCTATACAGAGGATGGATAAATATACATATGGAGGGCTTTCTTTTGATTGGAAACTGAAAGGCTGGATACATGGATATGGATAAGTATACATATAGAGGGATTTCTATTGATTGGAAACTGGAATAAGAATAAATCAAATGATGTATTATATATGTATGTGTGTAATTTCATCTCTTGTTACACTGATTTATATTGTGTAAACATTTGTTAATGAGCAACATGTAATTACAAAATGCTTTATCCCGAGTTTTAGATCTTGTGGACTTGGGACCTTAAACTATTGTTATAGATATACACTAAACAAATCTATATCGTCACTCTATTACTTCTGTAAGCAGGCAACTACCTTCACATAAACACTTAAGAAAAACAAATATTATTGACACCACTGTTGTGTAAAATACTTTTCCATTTTTGAGATCATATCAATATTCATAACACCACTTACAACACACTGTATTTGCATATAAAGTCAGCAGGTGTTCTATACACTCTCCTAAGGAAAATGTGCACAACAGACAACGGAAGTAGTGCTAAACAGCTGCTTCAGTTGAATATTTCCGGAGGTTTCCGACAGAGATAGAGGGTAAACTACTCCTCCCAGAATAGCTCAGACAACAAGAAATACGCAGCAGACCTAATTTATGTAACAGGGCTGGATATACTAACCTGTGTATATATATATATATATATATATATATATATATATATATATAAATCAGATTCTAGCAGACATTCTTCAATATGCAATGTGCAAGTGAAAGCTGTTTAAACAATATGAGTTTGCATAAGATAATAGGCTTCCAAAATCAAATCAGTATGAATTTAGCAAATATGACTAAAATGCATGGATGCTTTTACACTTAAGCCATAATTCACATTTATACTGATTACATGACAACCTTCAAATGTTGCCTTACAGTTCTATTGAAGCTGTATTATCAGTTTCAGCCTGGCATGATGTGCTGACCCTGGGAAACATAGTGAAAACTTCTAGTAAGGAAATATGTATACAAATGTCAGTCAATATACATTTTTGACCCTTTTTGGCACATTGATTTTGCTTACCCTAGGTGTGGTAACTAATGAAGAATAGGAGCATTAAATAGACATACATAGAAACATAGAAAGTGACGGCAGATAAGAGCCACATGGCCAATCCAGTCTGCCCCATTGTGTATTTAAAACTGTACCAACTCAAATTTAATCGCTATTTTGTTTGAGACTACCCTTATATTTATCACAAGCATGCTTAAACTGTTCTGTAGTATTACTGTTCTGTAGTACTACCCTTTCAGTGAAGTAATTCTTTCGCACATTTCCCCTGAACCTACCACCCTCTAGTTTATACGCTCGCATCAATACAGAGAGAAAATAATAATAACACGTATGCAGAACAAGCCTTTGGTTCTAAACCTTTTCTCATCTTTGTTCAAAGAAAATGTTGCATATTTACTGCACAAATAAATATGAAATGACAAAAGTGTGAGGGTAAAATAAGAAAGTTTTACAGCATATGTCTTACCACGCCGTCTTTTTTTCTTTTCTCCATCCTCTCCAATTTCCCCATCATCATCGTCATCTTCCTCTGTGGCACTGTCATCTGTTCCAGAAATTTCCTCCCCTGTACATAGACCAGAAATGATAACATTCAGCATAAAGGTTAGAAGAGCATAATAGCTGGTGTAGCATAGCTCACACAACAATTTCTTATAATTAAAAATTACCTTCCTCAAGTTTCTTTTTCAGTTCTTCAATTTCTTTTTGAAACTGGCGCAAAAGGGCATCTTTCGGGTCTTCATTAATCCTGGCTTTATTCTTTATATTTTTAGCTCTATTTGCATATCGGAGAGTGCTAATTGTCTCATCATAGTTGTAGTCAGCGGGACCAATGTTTGCACACTGTAAAAGGAGAGATCAAGGGTTCTAAATAATCATTTTAAAGACTGCATTCAGTAAATCAAAGAAATAGACTTTCATCTGTTCACAATATATTGATATTTAATTTGTCACCATTCGGCCCATAGCAATAATGCTCTGGTTTCAATCATCATACCTGCACTTCTGATGCCACTGATGCCTGCTTATGTAGGCAACCACTGCTCTGGTGTCTGACTGGATGACAACTGTCCTGCGGCATATCTTGTGTTCGAAGGCTTGACAGGCTTCATTTCCAATCGGTTGGAATGCAAACCTCTTTCATACCCAGGCCAGGTACCTTGTACTGGATCCCTGATGCTGGATGCTCCCCAAACGCCTGCGCTTGCATCTGTGCTTATTATGACTGGTCCCTGAATCTAAAGTGTGAGGGTAAAATTACTTTCCTGTTAATAACCTGTCTTCCCGCAGCCACCGCAAGAGATCAGCTCTGGCATCTTTGTAAAGAATTTTTTTTTTAGTTTTGCCCTGGCTGTTCCTGTTCCATTGTCTTAGAAAAATGCCTGGAACTGTTGCATATGCAAACTTGCCCAAAGTACAGCCTGGATGGCTGCAGACATCAGACCTTGGACCAACATACAGTCTTTGGCTAATACTAAGATTCTTACCCTGATGCGTATTTAATTCTTTTGTTACTTGCAAATTCTGTCCTGTGTGAGGAATACTGTCTGAGCGTCATTCCAGACTCCCAGGTATCTCACCATCATGGCTGGATGAAGCTGGCTTTTGGCCTGATTTANTAGCCATCCAAAGTCCTGTAATTGTTGCAGTACTATAGTCATAAGGGCCCAAATCGGTATATGCAGGTATGCATCTTTTAAGTCCACTGTAGTAAGGAATGCATTCTGATGAATTTCTAGCAAAATTGTACCCATCTTGAAAGGTTTTGCACAAACTAGTTTGTTCAGCTTCCTCAAATCCATAATGTTCCTGTATTCCCCTGTTGCTTTCTTTATTATGAAAAATCTTGAGTAGAACCCCTGATGTTCCTGGCCTTGTGGCACTGGAATTACCACCTTTTGAGCAATCAAATTTGCTAAATTTGACATAAGCTCCTGTAGTTCTGAGGGCTGTCGGGGAGCTTCCCTCTATAGACTCGCCCAGGTCTATAACTTCTGACCTCTCTAAAATACAGCCCCGAGGTCCTAAACTGGCACGAGGAGGGTACATTCTTGGCCTTGTCCTCCGGCAGCCACAAAGACACTTCCTGTAGATTTTGATATAATATCGTCCAGTCTCTGACCGAACAATAAATAACATTACAAGGGCAGAGATAGTGATTTTGACTTGAATTCAATGTCCGCAATCCAAGGCTTAAGCCACAGGGCTCTTCTAGTAACCGCAGTAGAACCAGCTCCGATTGCCGCGAATCTAACTGAATCCAGGGAGGCGTTACATATAAATTTGATTGCTATCTGCATATCTTAAGCAGTTTTCAGTAATTCAAATTCTACTGATCCAATTAATCATTTCACTTTCCAATGAGTGGGATAATCCCCTCAGAAACCGTGCAGTGGTGGCTATAGCGGTCGTTGGTCTCAGCAAGGCTCCCCACAGGACATGCTGCTTCTTGAGGCATATCTCAATGCTCCTCTCCGCGTCTTTGAAGACGTCAACATCTTCAAGCAGCAGAGTGGTCTTGAGGGCAAGTCTGGAAAATCGCTGCATCCACCCTTGGGGACTAATCCCACCTCTGGGTTTCCAGTTACAGATAAGGTTATACTTTATTAAGTCTTGAAAGTGAAGAGACCCCCTTATCCAGACCCTCTTATTTCCATTCTTCAGCCATAAGTGAGTACTGGAGACGTTGGAGAAACTTTAGATTTCTTTTTCGATTCCTCGACAGGAGGTCCTGGAATCTCAGGTCTTCCTGGGATTCTTCAATACATAATGATTTGTAGATTAGAAGAGGTATGCTTCCGGGTGCGGCAGCGCCGGCTTTATCCCCCTCTTATCGGTTTGGGGCGGATAGGAAGCGCAGTGGCTGGGTAGCCCTGTAACCTGAAGCATCCTGGTGACGGCTTAAAGGAAAAAGGAAAAAAAAAAAAGACACGACTGGAGTGAATGGGCACGTTTTATACCAGAGTGTCTTTTTTCCTTTTCTTGTGTTATGGCCAATAGGATTTCCTCCCAATTGTTGTGCTGTCATGGGAGGACAGGGAAATCATAGTTGCTACCTTGAAAATATTACGAACAAGGAGCAATCAGCAGTCTGTACACATTCAACTCGGGACCTCCTTACAACACCCTCATGTGTTTTGCTGTAAAAACTTACTCAGAAACATACATGATGGCTATGCGGTAATGATTGCATAACCACAGCTGTAGTAAATTATATAATAAATGTTGACCAGCAAATTAAAAAAGTATTCACAAACTTATAAAAACAACAATAAATATTTTAATGTGCATATAAAATTGAAAATGAAATGAAACATCTGCCAAAACAAATCAACAGAACTATATCTATATTCAAGTTAAGGAGCACTTGCGAAAACAGTGATCATAATATGGTTGCATTTGACATTAATTTTAAGAAGCAACAGTATACAGGATTAACTAGAACTTTTAATTTAAAAAAGGCAGATTTCAATAAACTAAAGGAGGCATACACTGGGATGCAGTGTTTGAAGGAAAAAATACATAAGAAAAGTGGGATATCTTTAAAACGCTATTCTCTATGGGCCAGATTCAGCTTTTCACTCTCATGACTTACACTCATGAGTTACACTCTCATGGGCAAAACAATGTTGAATTGCAGGGGAGGTAAATTTAATTCGTTGCAATCAGCATAACAAGTGACAGCTGATGTTTCTTAGTCTAAAAACAGTGTAACAGTAACACTGGTCAGTATCTGTGTGCAACATGCAACAATAAAGTATTCTCCCTGCATGCAAAACACTGACATTCATTTTACCCCCCTGCAATTCAACATGGTTTTA
>JABWIB010012518.1:13221-23305 GCA_016617825.1 Platyplectrum ornatum | reverse complement strand
CCTATGTCTGCACAGCATTATTATATGAAACGTGTGAAATGACTGGCATTGCATGCCTTTAAAAACCATGTGGGTAGTGGTAGTCTGTGCATGGGGTTATATTAATTATGAAAATGGATTACAAATGTAAAAACAGGCATAGNCAGAATTTTAGGAATTTATTGTGGCTTTTCTCTTTAACAAGAAGATAGCCTCCAGACAAAAGCATTTCACTTAGATCAAAGTTTTCAAAGCCAACCCTGAAGAAGTTGGAAGGATGCCTTCATATCATTTTATGAAATTTACTCACACAATGCACACACACAAAACTGTATAGATATGTGCACATTCTTGGCTTATAATGTATAATTTCTTTAGAAACAAAAGCTGGTTTCTATTGAATGTATTTATGGAAGTCTTGTTGCAAGACAAGAGAATAGTGTAAGAAATATTGAATGCCCCATTATCCAGAGAGATAAGCAACAGAAAATACAGGAGCAAATCTAAACCTCATGGAAACCATGATGCATAACTCCCAACAGCTTGGGGGCCAAAAAACGGGACATTTAAGTTTGACCCCAGACCCTGCCCACCCCAGACCACTTTTTTCAGCTGTGGCAAATGTTATTTTTTTAATCTAAAATCAAAAACCATTGTCCCCTTATCATAACAAACTGGTAGGTGGGCGAGACAGCAGGTCACACACACACACACACACACACATATATATATATATATATATATATATATATAAGCTGCAGATTCACCATGAACAATACTGATGACTTGTAACTTGTATGTAGCAAGTCATATCCATATATCCATGGTTCCTAATGTGTGCACCACGTCCAGCGCTTCCATCAGAAATTGTGGGGCCTGGGTGGAGTGGCCTCCATACTTGAGATGTCACATGTTGGTGAAGTGCCGAGNCCTGCAGTGATTCACAGTGGGCCAATCTGAAGGGTAGCCCTATGCACTGGATTGCTGATGTGCAGCCTGGTACAGATTTCCATCAGCAAGTATCAGTGGTAAGATACTGAGGTGAGTATTGTCAGACCTTCTTCTTTCTCCAAGCTTGGAACATTACTTTCAGCAATCCTCCCATGCTGATGACCCTGACCACAGCTGTGCTGTGAGTACATGCCTGCAGGGAGAGAGGCGTCTTTGTGCCTTGTGCGGCTCTCCAGATGTTGTTAAACTACACATCCCAGCATGCTTTGACAGTTGCTTTTGACAGTTGATACCACAAAGCATGCTGGGATGTGTAGTTTGACAACATCTGGAGAGCCGCAGGTTGCCTACCCCTGGTCTAGGGAGATTTGCAGCGTCTCTAGGGATAATGGGAGAATTCCCCCCCAAATTTTTTTTAATAGAAGACTGAATGAGGTATTTAGAGAAAGGAGGGAGGGGATGTGTGTGGGTATTTATGTGTGATTGCATGTGTGTGTGTGTATATATATATATATATACACATTTTCTATGGAAACAGGAATGTTCCCTACACACCATAATATTGTCTGTAAAAAAAACAACTTCATTTAATCAGTAATATAATGTAAATATTTTTTGTTGCCATAGAAAAGAGGTTACAAAGTATTTGCACAAAGGAAATCGCTAAATACTAGTGTACAGTATTTATAAAACAAATATTTTAAGAATAACTTGCATAATGTTTAACATTTATTGCATTCTCCACACAGCAGAGAAATGAGGAGCATAATGATACATGCCAGGTTTAGCATCCTGTGGCCACTGTCTATAACTGCACAGATGATGTATACTGCGGCTTACAGAGGTCTAGATCATTTTTACCCAATCCGTCTTGCTTTCCCAATACATTCCCAATCTTACGCATTATTCTAGGTTGGAGATCTTAGAGATTTAACTGGTCAATTAAGGACGAAATATATTATAAAATATGGGATAATTCAATAATTTCACATACAAAGGTGCTGGTGGGTATCCATAACAGGGAAGGAGGCCACTAGCACCCCTCTCCCATTCTAGTATCTGTTTATGCTGTCTAGGCTTTTCCAGTGTTGGCGGTAGAATATTTGCAGTAATTAATATTATATTAGTTAACTTTCAGTTTTGCTTTATTAGTCTTTTACTACTACTCTTGCATATGTCTTTACATTGTATATGGGAACATTTGCAAAAATACTAAAGAAAAATCTCATAGGAAAAGTATTGTGGGTAAAAGATGGCATTGCATGGTATATTAGGTGGTTTATAGACTCAAAAAAAAAGCAGACTGTTGGATCTCATGATATTCTACCTTCACACTATACCAGCTGGTGTGTATGAAAGTGAACACTTACATTCAAGCTCATACTTGAATGTCATTAAGTGCTGTGCAAATCCTACATAATAATGATGAGTGTTATTACTGTGCATAAATTACCAGAAAACATGTTTGCCAATGTACTAATCTTGAGTGTTGAGCATTACACATTGAAACATATCCATCAAATCAGAGCCCTGCTGAGAAATTACTCCCAAGCAAACAAGTAAGATTTACTAGTTCATCAAATTCGGCCCTGTGTCTCTCTATCATTAAATGGGCCTAGCCCTTAAAAGAAATATTATATGCATAAACCTCCAAAAGTTCATGACTGTGGTTTTGCCAATTTCAGTGCATGCTGAAGGATTTCTGAACTGTGGTTCTAGAATAGACCTTTGAANACTGGAGATACTGGTTTAGATTATCTGAAGTGGAACCAGGTTCTGTACTCTGTANACAATTAGGCTNTTAGGTTATATACTATCATATACNTTATATCCATATAAACTAANTTTTGTTTTGATAATGCATGACTTNGTCATTTATATGTATATTTATTTTTNTAAAAAAAAAAATTATAAGACCAAATCAGCAAATGTGGATGAATTTGCCCTTGCTCAGGCAAGAAAATAAGCAGTTGAATTCGTTAAAACATGATCACTTGGCTGGTCGGCTAGGGGCTTTCTCAATGGTTTGTAGATATGTCACTGGAATTAAATCAATGCATGCCTTTAAATGATGTTCACTGATATTCTTGACATATTATTATGAATCCATTTGATGTCATTATTAAATTCTATCAAGCTTTAGTAATTGTGTTTGCCATGTGCCTGATGTTTTATACATGCAATAATTAGGCTTTATACCTACTGTAGACTCTCTAACAGGTCCCATTCCTCCAGGTACAAATAGGGCATCCGCCAGTGGGGGAGCAGCCGGGACTGGGCCCAGTGCTGACAGCATGACTTCTCAGTGAGGACTGAGGGAATTCCCTCTGCTGCAGCTGCACGGTGNCGGTGGCATGACTCCTCAGTCCTCATGCTGCCAACGTCGGGCCCCCGCTCTTTCCGAGCTGCTGCCCAGCCAAACTGAATGGGAGGGAGAGGGCCCAGGAGAAGGGGTGTGGGGCAGTACTGGGCCCCACTATTTGTGATGGGACCCTGGGTACGAAATATTCTGTACCGTAGTTTCCACTATGGTAACCACCNGGGTTAAAGAGAAAAATGTTGAAAAGTATTTTGAAAGTATTTTGTACCTGATGAAATGGGTCACATTCTCCAGTATTTTGGGCACTGGAGAAAATATTTTTCAAAGATATATGAATTGAAATATCCGGTACCGCAGTCACCAATTTCCAGTCCCATGGCATTACCATATACAATCATCTGGATAATCATGTTAAA
Organism: Platyplectrum ornatum; assembly: GCA_016617825.1. Taxonomy (NCBI): domain Eukaryota; kingdom Metazoa; phylum Chordata; class Amphibia; order Anura; family Limnodynastidae; genus Platyplectrum; species Platyplectrum ornatum. The sequence goes on along the minus strand of JABWIB010012518.1, from coordinate 19,639 downwards.
TGGAAACATTAAAAGCAGACACTGCTTCAGAGGACAATGACACAGCTAGTAACACATGAGTTCCAAATTACACTTGTGGAAACATAAAGCCGACAGTGGGTTAAAGTTGTTTTTCTAATTAGACTGTCTTAGAAATTCTAGAAGCCTTCCAACTTCCAACCTCTAGAAGCAACATATACAGTATCATTGTGTATTCTCTAATTGCATAGGTCGTAACATCATATTTAAAATTTACCGGGGACTCTGCTCCTGCACAGAATAGCTTATTTAATAAGTTCACATAAAAGAAGCAAGTTAAAAAGCTCCTACTTCAGTTCCCCAAGGCCGATATGGCTTACTATTTGTACTGGAATTTGGCTGGCGAGGGCTAGTTGTTGAAGATAAAGGGGAAGTAATGGCTGTTGCAGANGCCGCCATTGCTGCNGCTGCTCCTGGTGGAAGTATTGGGAATGCTCCTGCAAATGAGAGCGGAAAACTCTGTGCGGCGGCAGCTGCAGCATGTACAGTAGCTGAAAGTGATAGTAAGGAGGTAGAAAGTGGAGGAACGCCAGATGCCACACTGCCTACAGAAGGCACTCTAAGGGCAGCATCGGCATGAGCAAATGTAGCGGTGAGGAGGGCAGAGCCATGTCTTGTTGGCACCTCTGTATTTGTGGAAAGTCTGCAAGGGATGTTGTCAGCAGAAGAGAGTCCATTTTGTTGCAACAAAGCTGCAGGAAGCTGATGAAAAGCTGCCGCCCAGTGGTGAGGATGCAGGGAATGCTGGTGCTGAGTCATTGACGACGTCATGGCCACTGCTTCCCTTTGTGAAGCATAGGTACTAAGATGAGAGACTAGTCGCACTCGTAAGGGGTCAGCGGTATCTAGGCCTTCGACAGAGCTCAGATATCTTGCAACTTCTGTTAAACACTCGCGAAAACCTATGCTCATGAAGTCCATAGCCAGGGCATGTGCATCAAAGTAACCTTTAAAAATACAAAATGATGGTCATTAGCAATTTCTTAACAAATCACATATAAACCATGTTAAAAAAAAAGTGAAACAAATTTATTACAATTAACATTTTATTTAATAATATATATATCATACTGTGAAAAGTGAGGATGTTTCCCATAGCAAATCAGATTCAAGCTCACATTCTCCAGTGTGTAAAAACTGAGAGCTTGAATCTGATTGGTTGCTATGGGCAACATCCCCACTTTTCAATCTCACTGCAATCCTGCCGTATGGGCGAACGGGAAACAGGATCCGGTCTAATGTGTAACTATATTAATGATCATTAGGTATCATATTGTCCTTTAAATAAAGTTTAAAAAGATATGATTTAAAAACAATAATCTTAGATGCATGGAAAAAAATGGGTCTATGACGACTAAATTACTAAATAAATAAAAAAATGGTTGTATCTAACCTAGAAACAATAAGGAATGAAACAATCATGAAACGCTATTTAGCCTTGCTGTTAAATCATATCCACTGCTATGATGACATACTGTAGAAGCCACAATACAAGTGTGAGAGAATCTGGTAATGTAATACACTGGATTGTTTAAAATTAAATAAGTATAGACAAAAATATAAGAATATCAGTACTTTAAACTAAATAAAATGTATAATGCTATTCATCTTGTTTTGTGGGATAGGGACATTCCGAGACGCTTTCCCATGGTAACTCTGATCTAGAGAGTCCTTCCATGCCTTGCACACAAACACACGCACATACAAAGATTAAAGGCCCCAGCTGAATTCAGCCCACTCTTTTCTTTCTCTCCAAGACATACATTTACTTGATTTGTGAGCCCTGAGAATTTGAGGAATTGAATTTGTGATGTGCTAAACTGCAGATTGACATGTTTTGTCACTTAACAGCAAACTAAGAACATCTTTCTTTGGTATTCTGTCTTCAAAAAAGTTTATTGTGAAAAATGTAGAAGTGCAATAAACAGCACAAATACGCATCCACTGTTTCTCTTCGCACACTATCTTCTTTCATTACAACATCTAAAATGTTCTGACAAAGATTAAAAATAATTGAAAGAAACTCGTTTCAATGAAATTAACAGTGAAGAAATAAAAAAAAAAACTATGTCGTGAAAGTCCTTACATACTATTTAGACTTCTACACCATAGGAATATTAAGGTAGGGTCATGATATTGTAATACCCTGGTATGTGAGAAGTGTGGCCTCCCATCACGTTTCATTCAAAGTTCTAGAAACAGGCCTTAGTATGACAATATATCACCAACATACAGCATGTTGTATGCATTTTCATGGTCTGCCAAATAAATAAACGTAAATTATGCATATTATTTCACATCCTGTCTTTTAGAACAATGAATATATGTTTCCCAATCAATGTATCTTTCTAATTCCTATTCTGCACTTCCAAATTTTACTGTCTATTCCACATCATCCAACACTGAAATCTAACAATGCACAGTAAAATACAGAGCGGCTTGTTTCTGATTTCACGAGTATTGTGTGACTGGTTTTCAGCATGTACATTGCTAATATATATATATATATATATATATATATATATATATATATATATATATACACAGCTCTTTCAAAATTTCCTAAAACATAAGCCTGCAGGCAGTGTTACAAGTACCAGTTACTATCTCCAAATGATGTTTTACAGAGCACTTATTCCTTTATATATGATATTTCTCTTGCTCTTGTTGTATCAGACCATCTGACACTCTAAGACTCTGCAGTATATTTTCTAATGTAGGCAATCTTTTATGAATTATTATCCACATACTGTAATATATTAGATATATTTTTTCTGCACTCTATTCTGATCTTAGACATTTTTTTGTTCTATGTAATCANACACATTTATGGTACCCAATTCACTAAAACACATCCAGATGTACACCGTCTTCTGATAAGAGGATGGGTAAATGCGTGAATGTGTNGTCTTATTACAGTGTACTAGTTATAGCGTCTTGCTGCAGACTGGCCTATGAGCTCTCCTCACAAATCATCTCTGAAGCTGCTGGGATAGAATCAGCTGGCACCAGTGTGACACCTTAGGTCATGTCAGCATTATACTTATACAAAGAGCCAGCAAATGGCAGAGATGAGTCACAAAGACACCTAAGTCAACCAAAAAATATGCAGCTACACTGGTTAGAGATCTACCCATAATTCAGTAAATACAAAGCACTGTGGTAGCAAAAAAAAACAGTCACCCATAGAAAACACACACATTGCATGTACAATAAAACTGAAGAATGTCTATGAAAAGCTTTACCCATAGAAAGTTATCAGGAAGCGAATTTCCTTGGTGAGATAAACACAGGGACAATTACTCTCTCAATTTCCTTCATGGCCATTGTGCATCTGTAAATAAATCAGCCTGTTCTTCTTTGAGCCCCACAAGAAATGTCTAGGCAAGACATTGAGTTCTTCTCTTGCACTTCCTCCTTAACTGCAGACACCACGTCCTACAATTGAAGGCCTCCAGTTCTCCTATTTATTTTTTCCATTGCTTGTGTGTTTGTTTTGTCTCTGTGCACAGATTTTCACAGTCTTTGCAGAACCCCCAACAAATCTGTGGCTGGACTGTCTGTGAATGAATCTTTTACTCCCACAGTGTTATGAAAGCAAACACAAGCCCAGGGTCAAGTGCTTCTTTTGTGCCTGTAGTTCTTTCCCACGAGTTCAATCCTACCATTAGCATTGATTTCTACTCCTTTTATCTGGATCCGCCTACCAGTGCTTGTCAAAGGGATGTTTGCTTAGATTTCCATGCTCTTTTTACAGTGTAAAAACTACAGACAGTTAAAGCCTCACCTTTACCTCCAGTAGCCTGCAGCATCTTCAAATGGTCTACTGTCATCTGGAGAATTTCAGCTTTTTCCAGCTTTGCAGATCCCTGTAAACAAACACAGACATAAATAAAGTCTCGGTCTTAGGCTATGTTTGATGAGAGATTTCATTCAGCTTCCTGGTTATGGCATACATAGTTTCCTTTATTTTCAGTGGAGTCTTCAGTTTTAACATGCTCTCCACTAGGAAATTGATGAATCACAAAGCTAAACAAAAGTTACATGATCTGAGAAATGTAAGTTACATGATGTCAGAAATCTAAGTTACATGATTTGAGAAATCTAAGTTACATGATCTGAGAAAACTTCAATTCTTTCATTTTTAAGTTCATCTACCTATTTATTTTGCTTTTTAATTGTTGTTAAGCAATGTAATAACATAAAAATAAAGGCAAGGATAACAACATATCGCAGACATGTCAATATTGCTTGGGATTTTTAAGGAAATTCATAAATGGTGAAAGACAAAAACTAGCGTTTAACGAAATGCCATGAGCTGTGTACNCTCAGTCAATTAACGAAAATAAAGCAGCCGACCCATGAAGCAGACATCCTAAATGTATTAAACATTCTTTTAACTTGTAAGTCGTGTGCATCATATATGTTTCACTTTCTTACGTCACTAGGCCAATTCATACTTCACTAGTGTTTCATTATATCGCATGCTACATTTGTGGTATAGATGTCTGATGCTGATAATTCTGTAAGGGGGTTTGGGATAAAGCAGAAATCCCACATCAAAAGTAACTTTTTTCTGTAAATAGCAAATTAAGTACTTTTTAAGCAAGCATCTGGTAGTCATTTTTTCTTAGATGTTCATATACAAATCATTATCTTATTTTCAAATCTTTCTATGTTACAACTGCACTTTTAGTAGCTGACCCAGACCTATTTCTTAGGTGTAAGCGCAGCATTTATTAACACTGTGTATGTGCAGATTAGGCTGTANATATTTGTTTGCATGCTTCAAACTCTGATCATTTTTAATACAACCTGTCCTTAGTCACTAATGGCAGGTTGTCTGGATAGGTTACATACTACACTAGCAAAATGCAATTGCTTTCCATGTGGGAAACAATCACCTGGGTTGGAACTGGTTCAATAAACTTATACGATCTTATTTTTTATTACCTTTTATTATTTTAGTTTTAATGGACATTGTAGATTTCAATTTTGCCTACCATCAGTTTTTTATGTCCAGCCCAATAAGGACTACATTGCTGTGGAAAGGTCTGGTGACATGTTTAATTAAATACATTAAATGTAAGTTGTTTCCTCAGTGAGTGTTTATTAATACAATTGTTCATGTGAATATTGACATACACTTCTAACAAAACAGATGTAAACATGTTTCTATTAATTGTGTGTGTGTGTTGGTGGCATTTTGCATGGTAATATTACTATTCTGTAAAATTTTTCTTTTTAACAAGATACAGGTATGCATCTCTTTGATTACATAAATGTATTAAATGTAATTACATTCATTTTAGGATTAACAAAAACCTATAAATCATATTATTGGTTACTAGCAAAATGATAAAAATATAAAATATACAACGGCACACAAATGTTTTTAAGATTATCATTCTTCCATATCATTTAGGAAGCATAATAGGTNATTTTTTTTTCATTTAACAACCACAATATTGTCTTGAGAAGAACTAANACAACATTAGTAATTTTATTCTTAAGGGAAAACAACAACTGGACTGGAAACATTTCTTCCCCACTTTCATGATCGGATTATGTTTTAACGGTTTTGCCACAACAAAGCATTTAATTGCAAAGCATCCCAAGTGCCAGATAAGGCCACATGCAATATTATTTTAATGAGCCTAGAACAGAACCAGCAATTTCAGATCAGAGGTGCAGTAAAAGGGATTAAAGAAAAAAAGTTTGGAGGAAACTACTTACTTGCTTTTCAAAAGCGGTTGGCACAAGTCGCCTTAATTCAGACAGGCTGTTATTGATACGATCTCGTCTGCGTTTTTCTATAATCTGTTAGAAAAAAGACAATGTGTGACACTTCCAACCAAAAAGCAAGATTAAGTCATTACGCATTTATAGTGGGAAAGGATCTTAGAGATTCCACCCAAGACCCATGTATGCAATTTAATGAGATGGTTAGAAACAAAAAAACAACTGAAGAATATAGATGGAATTACAAAATACCCATATATCCTGGATAACCTATAAATGGACAATATATATTTTGTTTTCCTTCTGCCGGGAATACATTTTCCTCATAAAAGGAAAAAAACAAATCCTTTTAAACACACACTAATCATATAAAAACATTTACTTACCTATNGAAGTCTTCTCTGACTTCCTGTGACTGCCTGATGACGCATGGGAAGGAGGGAATTTGAGACAACTCCCCATGGCCACTAATACCTCACCTGCAGGGCCGGTGCTAGGTCTGTGGGNGCCCTAGGCAGACCNAGCACCNCGCCCCCTTCAGCTCAGAGCGAGTGATGTCATGGCGTCACAACATCACGCAACGTAAAAAAAAACATTTTGGAGTGCGGCGGGGACCTAGAAATAATGCTGTCTGCCCTCCTGAACGTTAATAAAAAAT
>JABWIB010012513.1:0-18123 GCA_016617825.1 Platyplectrum ornatum | reverse complement strand
GCACCATTTGAACCTTTGCAGGAGGTCCCACTTAGCTTCCTTACGTGGAAGACGGTATTCCTGGTGGCCATTACCTCCGCTAGGAGTGTGGCTGAGTTGCAAGCCTTGTGGGTAGATCCTCCCTTTACTAGTTTTTTCCCTGATAAAGTCGTGTTGCGTACCAACCCAGGTTTTTTGCCTAAAGTTGCCTCTCCGTTTCATATAAACCAAGAATTGGTTCTACCCTCTCTGCCCTAATCCCACTAACGATAAGGAGGCTATGTTTCATAGACTTGACCTAGTTAGAGCCCTGNGTATTTACATTGACAGGTCAGCACANTTCAGATGCTCTAAACAATTGTTTATTCTATACGAAGGCAGGACAAAGGGGAATGGGGCATCTAAGCCTTCCTTGGCTAGGTGGGTCAAGTTGTGCATTAGAGAGGCTTATAAGGCTAAAGGGTTGGAGCCACCTTTACAATTAAAGGCCCACTCTACCAGGGNGGTGTCCTCCTCATGGGCGGATAAGGAGGATGCTTCAGTTTTGGAACTCTGTAAGGCTGCAGGGTGGGCATCGGTACATACATTCACCCGCCACTATAAGATAGACATCCTCTCCTCTGCAGATGCGAAGTTTGGTAGGAGGGTCCTCAGTGCTGTAGTTTAACTGGGTCCTTCATGTATATACTTTAGTTAGAATTAGTCCCACCCAGGGGATACTGCTTGGGCATGACCCGATGTCTGCGCTGCCATAGGAGGAGGCATAAGAAACTGCAGATTAGTACCTGTTAATGTGGTTTCTTTTACTCCTCCATGGCAGCGCAGTACATCCCTCCNGATTGTTATATTTTTGTGTGTGTTATTAACTAAGTTTGATTTAAGCTATGGAAGTGGAAGACGTTTTGCAGCAGGAGGAGGGGCTGTTATATACGCTACGTCTTCTTTCCTTTCCTGTGAGCACCTGTGGGGGAGGAAATACCCGATGTCTGCGCTGCCATGGAGGAGTAAAAGAAACCACATTAACAGGTACTAATCTGCAGTTTTCTAGCCATAGCGGACAAGTTGGGATGGCCACAAGTCGACCTGCATTTTACACCTTTGAGAGCAAGTATACTTGATTCGAGGTACATTGCTTGGGTAAATTCCATGAATTGCAGTCATGGGGAAAGGAGGAAACAGATTACCTATTAATATGGGTTCCTCGACTTCTACATAACACATATATTTACCAACACTGTTGGTATTTTGTGCACCAGTTGTGTTTTACCTACAGTTAATATTTGTATATTGTTCTCCAGTGTCTTCTTATTTTCCTGCCTTGTTCAAAAAGGAACCCATGAATTAAGTACTGTCAAGGAGAATTTGAGACCATATTAAATGGTAATAATCTTTTTTGTGATTGTTGGTTCTTATATTTGATTGTATTGGTTTCATGATTCATCTGGTAACAAATATAGGTTGTGTATTATTTGTTTAGTAATTACTATATGAATTAGATTTTCTTAGTTCACCTATTTTCTATTTGTGGTGGGGCGGGGGGTGGAGTGGTAGAATAACCATGATTTTTATCATGGTTATTCTAACCAAGATTTTTACAATTTTTCACTAGCTGCTGTCCCCTTCACCATTACAACTAATTTGGAATAAATGTTGTATATATTTGTTATGCATTGTCCGTCATATATCTAGAAGAGCTGCTAATGTAATCTAGAAGAGCTTGGCTAATGTCATCTCCCCCTTTTCACTCTCTTTTTGCCTTTTTAATAGGCTGTATGCAACAACTTGTCTTCACTGAGATCACAAAGTCAGTGTTTTGGAATCCTTCAAAATGCAATCACCAATCATTTGGTAAGATTTATTCAGAAATATTGTAGAAATGAATATTAGTATTTGTGTATAAACTGTTTACACCTGTATATGTGTTTTAGAAATATTAGGCATGGCATAAAATCTATCTGTGCAATTAAAAATTAAACAAAGAAACACTTCATAGGGTATCACAGCATTTATTTTCTAAATAAAAATAGCAGGCATATAGCACAGTGTGTTTTAAATTGGCTCAATCGCAAAAGTCACGAATCCCATCAGCTNCTGTGCTAGTTAGCTTGGATGTCAGGATAGCAATGTGCTCACTTTGTCAGAGCGTTGTTGGAATGGGGATGGGCTATGATCTTTTACTTACAGCAAACAAATAATGCATTATATGCATTTTCAGAATGCTTTAACCCCTTAATGACGCAGCCAATTTGGTCTATAAAGACCAAGCCCTATTTTTCAGATCTGACATGTATCACTTTATGTGGTAATAACTTTTTAATGCTTTAACTTATCCAACTGATTGAGATTTTTTTCGTGACACATTTTACTTTGTTAGTGGTAAATTTTGATTGATACAGTCTGTATTATTTCATGAAAAATGCGAAAAATTTCGCTATTTTCAAAATGTTAAATTTTTTGCTTGTAACACAGATAGTCATACCACACAAAGTAGTTAAATAATAATTTCAATATGTCTACTTTCTGTTGCCNTCATTTTTTAAACCACCTTTAACTTTTTTTAGGGCGGTAGAGGGCTCATAAACTTAGTAGCAGTTTTAGAAATACCCCATATGTGGTTGTAGTACACTATTTGGGTACACAGTAGAGCTCAGAAGGGAGGTAACACCTTTTGGATTTTTTAGTGCAGATTTTGGTGGAATAATTTTTGTGACCATGTAACATTTGCTGATCTATTTTTGTATCAGTACAGTAAAAAAAAACCAACAAATTATACCATTTTGTAAAGAACACCCCTCAAAGAACACATCTATGGGTGTAGTGAGAATTTTTAACCCACTGGTGTTTTGTGAAATGTGATAACATTGGGACGTAAATATAAAAAAATGTATTTTCCATTAATTTGTGGATTCACCCCAAAATTTTACGTTTCCACATAGGGTTATAGTCAGAAAACACCCCATAATTTGTTGCCCNATTTCTCCTGAGTACGGCAATAGCATATATACAAAATGCTGTCTATCTGCAAAATTATACATGCACCTTCTGCTCTGTCAATCACAGAAGACAATGTTTTTTACACAACTCCCCCCATTGATCTACTGAGTAGGAAGAGCACCCCAGCAGATGCATTCCCATTCTGCTTAACAATTCATTTAGACTCCTAGCTCATAAATCTGATTCTCCTGTCACTAAACTAGGTCAATCCCATATCATAAGTATTCACTGTGCTCATGCTTCCCTCTATTCCAATCGTGACAGTCTTCTCTCTGCAAAAGATGTATNAACACTAGATGTCACCAGAGCATTGTTTTTCTTGTCTTATCAGATATACTGATGCTGAATATTCACAATACTGGGGTTATTTCAAAGTTTTTAATGGACTCTGTTAGGCTCACTGCAAGAGCGAATGCTGCTTATGTGGTTATTAGGAGGTCCCTGTGGCTAAAAGCCTTGGATTGCAGATTCACACTCGAAAAAAGTTATTGTTACTCCAATTCCAAGGGGATTACCTCTTTGGGGTGAAGCCTAATAAAATAATTGCTTGGCTGCCCCAAGAAGAAATTCAGAAGAAGCAGTCTGGTGCTCGTCCGTTTAAGATGTCTAACGAGCTCAGAGAGGCAAGAATGTACAGGCCTGGAAGAAGCTTTAGGAGGGAGCAATTGCCGCCTCTCCGTATGGATCTCTTGCCTACAGAGGGAAAAACGGAGGATACATGGGCAGACGTAAAGCACCAAGCATGTTTTCTCAGACAGTAGGTTCGAAACCGCTGGAACCTTCATCAAAGGATCTTCCTCATGGAATCTATCTGCTATGATGGCTTCAAGGAAACATCTTTCCACGGCAAGGATTTCAGCCTACATTCTATTAGTAACTGTGGATGGCAGCTCCAGGGGATGGGGAGCAATCTGCAATCAAACGATGTCCAGTTGTATGGTCAGAGGCATTCGAACCTCAAGGAAATGAGGGCAGTTTTTCATGCTTTTCATCTACATCTTGAACTAAGGGCCAATGCAGTTGTGATTCAATCAATTGAGGCTTACCTCAATAGCCAGGGGGGCACAGGAAGCAAAAGTATGATAAGAGAAGCCAGGAAAGTTCTATCATAGGCAGAGATGTATCTCATCAGCCTGTTGGCAGTATTTATTGCAGGCAAAGACAATGTGGCGGCAGGCCACAGGAGCCGACACAGAGTTCTTCCGAGGGAATAGCAATTGAACGCCTCAGTCTTTCAGAGCAAAAGTAGATCGCATGGCTACAACCCAGAACAAGAAAGTTCANAAGTTGAGAAGGTGAGATACCAGGACCACCAGGCCCTTTTTGTCGATGCAGTTTTCACCGGCATACATATTTCAGCCTCTTCCCTTGATACCCTTCTATCCCTTGATACCCTTCTAAAGAAGATATAGAAGGAAGCTATCTGCGTCATCTCAATTTTTCCCTATTGGCCCAGGAGGGGTTGGTTCCCAAAAGCAGTACACCTCTCGATAGATGCCCTCTGGAGGATCCCGGTCACCCTGGACCTTCTACATCAAGGTCTTTTTCTCCATCCTCAACTTCACTCCTGGAGTCTGACGACTCCAGCAAGTTAATTTCTACACTTCTGTGGGCAAGAATAAAGACTTCTACAACTATAGAGTGTGGAAAAAGTACACCCGTACTTGTCAGCAAAACAATCATCCTCTTACTGATGTCTCCACTATTCTGGAATTCTTTTAGGAATCTATACTTTGAGTGCCATCTTAGATCTGGATTTGGCCAATAAGTATGTGGCCAGGTTTATTCAGGCAGCTAATAAAATTACGTTGATATATAGGTCACCAGTAGTTCCCTGGGCTCTTAACTTGGTTCTAAATACTCTTATGGAAGCCCTGTTAATGTTACTTACCTGAAAGGTGGTGTTCCTTGTAGTGATTACATCACCCACGTGTCTCAGCTCCTGGCGTCATGGTCAGAGCAGCTGTACATTAACTTCTTCCAAGATAAGGTAGTTCTAAGAACAAATCCAGCTTTTCTGCCCAAGGTAGTTTCAGGGATTTACGTTAACCAGGAAATTATGCCTTCCTTATGTCCTNATCCCAAGAATGTCCTGGAGTTTAGGTTTCACTGTTTGGACCTAATCAGAGCTTTCAGAGTGTATTTGGACAGAACAAAGTAATTTAGAAGATCTAAGCATCTGTTTGTGCTGGTGGAAGGTAGCAATAGAGAGGGTGCATCATCGAAATCTGCCCTGGCCAAGTGGATCAGGAGCTGTATCCTAGAAGCCTTTAAACAAAAGCAAGTTCCTCTCTAGCAGCATCTTAGGGCTCATTCCACTAGGGTATTATCAGCTTTTTGTACAGAAAGATAATCATTATCCNTTTAGGACTTGTGTAAAGTGGCTGGTTGGGCTTCATCTCAAACCTTTACGAAGCATTATAGGTTGGTCNGCATGGGTTCTGCTGCAGTTATGTTCGGAAGACTGGTCCGGGGGAGGAGGGGGAATCGGCAATTATTTATTCTGGTTTCCCTGACTCCTCCATGGCAGCACATATATTGCATTGCAGAAGTAGAAGACACAGAAGACTGAGGGAGGGTGCCTTATATCCTCAGGTGATTTAATAATTGATTTAATGACACTTGCACAAAGTCTGACACCCAAATGCTATTTTGTAAAAATTATGAAAANTTATTATAACTTGGCGGAATCTAGTTTGCCAGAAAACATCATAGGGTTTCGCCTAAAATCCAAATTCTATCCCATTGAATCAAAAGGCAGTCACATTCAGTTGTTTATTGATCTAATTATTTATATGCTTTAGATCGCCATTCTTTTCAAATCGCAAAGATTTGCAGGGGCACAAAGTGCTGCCTGCTCACACTGCACTTTGTTGGCCAGTGTTTCTGTACACTCTGAGTTTCCAAAAAATTGGATTAGAGCCAAGAAAAAAGTTTAAAAAAAATTATTATAAAAACGTGCAAAAACTGACAAATGTATGGTGGCCCAGAATATGATCTTTCAATGCAGACAATAGTCAGGTGTGTAAAATTAAAAGCGTGTGTCTTTATAATTCCACCTTTTGTGGTCTATTTTATAAAATGTGGATGTGGTAAAAAATGTGGGCAAAACTTAAAGCCCTGGAACATCTTAGGAATATTAATAACTGTGTCCCACAGCATGTAGTCTATCTCCACATTGGATATATCTATTAAAACTTTCACAACCTGAAACATTTTGGTTCATTACATTAGACACCTGTTTTCTTGTGATTATTTGCATGTACAGTATATCATATAGGACAGAAAAACAACGCATCTAGAGGTGATATCTTTTGCAGAGAGAATACTGCAACAATTGGAATCAAGGGAATTATGAGGAGAGAGAATACTTTTAATATGGAATTGACCAAGTTTAGTTACAGCCCAGGAGAATTGGATTTGTGAGCTAGGTATCTAAATTAATTGTTAAACAGAGTGGCGGTTTTACTCTAAGGGTGTTTCTACTTAGTAGAACAAGGGGAAGGGTGGGCGTGGTATGAAGAGAACATTGTCTTCAGCGTTTGGCAGAGCAAGGGAGCAGCCACGGTGCATGTATAATTTTTTAGATAGACNGGTAAGTACCAGTAACCTGGAAGGAATACAAAACAAATCAATATGAAACAAAATGTGGAATGTACAGCACCAATAACCTATATTGTTAATTCAGCAGAAGGTCCAAACATAAGTACACATAATAGGCAAGTGGTAAATTTAAAAGAGAAACTTTAAAACCATAATAATGCAAATATCATGTACAAATCTAATAAGATACAATCCCAAACAAGGAAATATTGACATAAAAAATATATGGTCCCGGTATGATTATGGAAAGAGAAGTGGTCTGTGATTAATTAATTTAAAGAGAGAGTAAAAAAATCTCAATCTTCAGCGGTCAAAACTCATTAAGAGTCCAGTAACTCCTGGGGAAAGATATTAAATAAATGATATTGATATCTCTCACAGGTGTTGGGTCCAGATTTCTCCAGGGAAATATTAGGGATGCTCAGGTTTCACGGCTCAGTGGGTGGCCAGTCCACTGGAGATATTACCACAATCCATGTCTCGAAGTAATATAGCTGGGTCAGTAATAGTTCTAATACGCGTCTGTACAGGGATAGAATCCTGCTGGCTAAGCAGACAGCTCTCTCCTTCCAACTGCAATGCGTTTATTGCAATCTGCACTTTTTCAAGCAGGTGTCTTTCTCCTTCTGGGCTCCATAAAATAGGGGATAGTTAATTGTCAATTAAAAACAGTTGTGGTAAAGCACAGTCTTGTACGCGACTTATACGCGACTTGCAACTAAAAACATTTAAGAAACAATTAGTAAACCAACATTTAAGAGACGGTTGGAAGACAATTCGGAAACAATAAACCCTGATCTACCAAACTACATCGTCATAGATTTAATTCACATTTAGCCAGATATTAGGGCTCTTTTAGAATGTGCTTTTTCTAATCTCACACTTCTTAGAGGGGTACAGCTCATTTCTTTCTAAAAGCATATTTTTAAAGACTCACATTACAAACTTATACTGAAGAAGAGTGTACATTCTCTTTTTGTCATTTCTTACATCATAACGTGCCCCATACAGGGCATTTAGGGTTACATTTGAACCTGATCCAATAAAATTTAATCACATCAGTCTTTACTGAATATAGCCTATTATACAAACACAAGAATAACCTTTTAATGTCAGGACTACTAATAAATACCATAAGGAGAATATCTACAAATATATGTGCAACATACAAAATTGTCTCAAAATAATCTACTTAATGATAATAATCAATGTGAGGTTTTTATTTTGTTTTAAATGTAAAAATTAAAATACTAGTGACAATAATAATGAAAAATAATAATAAAAATAGTTTCCATCAAACATCTATAGTATTGAACTCCAAGTGTTCGTTAAGACCTTTAGGTGAAATAGTTTGTAATTTGCAGATCCAATACATTTCACATGCATAGATTATTGTTTATTGTAGATTATAGAATGTATTGAAGTCTCTGTATGGGGCATGTTAAGATGTAAGAAATGACAAAAAGAGAATGTATACCNTTCAGTATAAGTCTGTAATGTGAGTCTCTTTCCCATAAAAGGATAAAAATATACTTTTATAAAGAAATGAGCTTTACCCCTTTAAGAAGTGTAAGTGAGAATAGAAAATGCACATTCTAAAAGAACCCTAATATCTGTGTGAATTAAATCCACAATAATGTAATTTGGTAGATCCGAGTTTGTTTCCGAATTGTCTTCCAACCGTCTCTTAAATGTTTTTTTTCTGCAATATTGATTGTACTTGGATAGACACCTTTTGAGTGTCAAGGTAAAGGCAACCCACTGAGCCGGGAAACCCTAACATCAGATAAAAGCAGGAGGAGGAAACAAGTGGTTAGCATCAGACCACCGAGGTAGACAAGGGCTGCCACGAGGATCCCCGAACGCCTAACCTGAATTCTGGGATTAGATGCCATCGACCCCTAATATTTCCCAGGAGGCATCTGGAACCAACACATGTGAGACATTTCAATATCATTTATTTAATATTTTTCTCAGGAGTTACTGTACTGTCTTAATATGAATTCAATAGATAAAAGTATGTACAAGATGGTGCGATCAATGTCTCTGTAGAGAAATTTCCCCAATAAAATCAATTTNTTCTTCAGTCTATTATAATACAATAAAACTTCTTCTCACCGGATTTTTCCACTTCTGATCTGGGAAGGGCAGTTCTTTCGGGGAGTTCTTCTTCAGTAGTGATTTCTTCCTGCTTTCTGTCGGTTGGGGATTTCCCTCGGTCCTCCAAACGAAACNAATACCATATAGTGAAGTACTGTTGTATGCGAGTATCAAAATGTATGGTAGTGTACTTGCATAGATTTTCTATAACCTATGTGAGTATACTACCATACATTTTGATACTCGCTCATCACAGACCGCTTCTTTTTCCATAATCATACCGGACTATATATTTTTATTTTTTTATGTCTATTGTCTTTTTTGGGATTGTATCTTATTAGTTTTGTAAAGATATTTGCTTTAAATGTTTTATTTATATATATATATATATATATATATATATATATATATATATATATATATATATATAGTAAAGTTTCTCTTTTAAATTTACCATTTGCCAATTGTGTATACTTTTTTGGCCATCTGCTGAATTAACAGTATAGGTTATTGGTGCTGTACATTCCACACTTTTTTTGTCATATTTAGTATTAAGAGAGTATCTATACACCCACACACCAAATTGCATAGAGTGTTATAGTTGCAATGTATCTAGACACTGTATTCAAGATTGAATATTTTTTTTTTTCTGATTGCTGTCTTATCACCATGGGGTGACACTCGGGTGGAAGGAAGGCTTAAGGTGCACATGAGGAACACACACACACACACACACACACACACACACACACACGTACGTTTCCATTTAATTTAGTTGACGGTTAAAATTTACTCCAATTTAGCAAGAGTAGTAATTTTACTCTGGAAATAAAACATGTAGACATGTAGTGCAACCACTGTGTATAAATATCTCACACTAAGTGAATCTTGCTCCTGTTTTGTTTCCTCCTATGGTACACAGACACATTTGGTTACGCCTAGTTTTCAACTTAGGTGTAGCATATTTCAGTTATGTACTGCTTACTGATTCTTTTGCTCTACCGATAAAAGAACCAAAGATTAGTTGACTTTTTTTTTTTTTTTTTTTTTTTTTTTTTTTTTTGAAAATTGCTGCAGACACAAGCCTGGGTGTCCTTGACTCAGAAAGTTCTGCTAGAAGCTGAATGGGCTCGTCAATAGTAGGGTCTTTGTTGTAGTGTGTGCCTTTTACATGTGTATCTTATTTTGTTTTATTGTCTTCAACAGGGTGGCTTGGTTGTTATACCCGACAGTACTATTGGTTCAGTTTTACATGCCATCAGTTTGCTGCTTGATCAAAGTTGTGCTGCAATAGAAAGTCTTCATGCATTTTTGGCATCCAGTTGTTACAGCATTTTTCATTTTTTGCTTACAATTGAGAAAGGTGGCGAGCATGTGCAGAAAAGGTAAAAACATGTACTAATGTAGTTGTAGAGGTTTAAAGTCCAGTAAAGATAGTTGTCTGTTTGCATCCGTGAAATAACCATAAGTTTGAAATAACCATAAGTTTGAAATAACCATTTGCGTAAAGATTTTGGAACCATATATCACTTCTGTTCATTTGCTATGTAAGTCCATGTATTTATTTCAGGTTTTCTCTTGTTTTCAAATACATTTACTACTTGTACCCATGTGCAGGCACAATCTAATGTTTTACATGCAATGTACTCATTGCTAAGGTCTATTTTGGATTGAGTAAATCTTTTGTTATGCAATCATACAGTAAATGTTTGGTGTTATTACAAAAACAAAATTGTATACATTATTTTCATGTATCCTTTTCAATTTCAGAGATTCTTTATGGGGAGTATGCATATCCGTGTTGTCTATGCTGCCAAATGTTCTAAAGTTGATGTTGCAAAATCTTCAAGTTAGTAAAGCATGTCAGGAAGAGCTGCCTGTTATTGCACAGTTGCTCCGTCTTCTGCTACAGAACACTCAACTGAGAAGTCATATGTTAACCAATGCTTTCCTTGTACAACAGACCCTTCAAGATGTCATGGTATGTCATGGACAAAAAATGTGTTTTTGAATGTTATCTGTATTGATACACATAAATGGCCACCTGTGTTTTTACTTTTTTCCATGTCATCATTAAGTTCGGTAAAACTTTAACCCCAATCCTCTTGCACCTTTAAAACTAGAAACGATTACCAAAAGCACTCGTAAGATGCGAAGACGAAAACGAGAGAAAGGAGAATCCAATCCAGCAGNAATTGTGGTCCAGAGCACAAAGTACATATTAGTGCGAATGATAGTTACTCAGCCTATGTAAGCTCAGCTGAGTTTCTCAGCCATGCCTACATACACCATATTGAATCAATTTCATGCTATTTAATACAGTTCTCAAAAAAGGTTTATGATGCACCTGCATTCAATATTTATTGGTTAGCGGGGCCAGGTTTCTTTTGAACCTTGATTGATGATTGGTGTGCTCTTTGGTATTGTTGTTCAGGTGGGGATGAGCAAACAAGTTTCAGGTAGAATTGCCACCGTGTTATAATTAATCAAGAATTGCACATTTTACATATATATTCTATCTTTGTAATAGTGCGTTCACAAGTTATGTACTATGTAAAGAAAATTAGATCATATTAAACAGCATATCCAAAGCTACAATTATTATATAAACATANAATANAAATTTTTTAACACATTGTTCCTGTTGTCATGGCTCTGAAATAGATTTTGTTCCAGATAACTTTCTAATTCATATAGTGTATAGATGTTATTACATCTGCAAAGCAATTTTCATAAATCCTTGTTTTATCAATCTTTATTTCTTAATTTCTTTAAATTCTAAATTAACTTTATTCATTATTTCGATTTGCTTCTTTTCATCACAGAATAGACTGAATACCTTTTAAACCCCCCACTATAATAGGGATAATACTAATGGTTAGAACAAGAAGCTTTTAGTGTATCCATTTTGCCCAGTCACTTAAACCTGAAAAACTATTTACTGGGTTCTCCCCTGATACTGCCATTTCCTTTCCCACCCTAGACAAGGTAGCATTATGTGATCTATGAATCACATAATGCTACCCATTTCAACTACCAAATTTATCCATTCTGTTGTACCAACGTTTTCTGATACTTAAATATAATTGTAATTTAATGTATTTCTGTCTTAAACTTATGTTGGTACTGTNCATGGACCTGGAGCATATCCTCATGTGATATGGTCATGGCTTTGGGTACTACTCTGCCAATGAAGCGTCAGGATTTGGGAGATAACCATTTGTACATTTTCTACCACAAATGTAATACATGCCTTGAGAAAGCATTTAGGGCAAGTTATGATTAATTACTTTCCAGCAATAACATTCCCTGCTAATGTCTTTTTTTCAGTCAAGCACCAAAAAAGTGCTCTCTGTGACTTTTATAATTTGTTTTTAGAAGATTGACTGCTAGTCTGCTGTTAAATAGAAAGTTTCTGTCTGATCCTCCCACACTACTTCCCAACATTATTGCATGCATTTCATACTATGAGGTTCTAGATGAAATATAGTTATTTTCTACAGGCTTCCTACCCACTAATCCAGTGGTGCTAAAATCAGACCTATGTTTTGCCTTTAGGAAACATGTGCACAAACCCAATGTCAACATTTTCAAATAATAATGATATAAAGGGAACCTAACAGCCTGTTTGAATTAAACACCGATCTTCTCCATATTGGGCATACCGTTCTTGCATATGGAGAACTCCTCAAATGTAAACCCCTCACACTTATCTTTGACCAAAGCAGACAGTTTGTTATTATTAGACATCACAAGTGCATATAAAATCCCAGGTTCAGTGATGGTCCATTTTATCCTTTGATTATCATTCTGTACCACACCCAATCTCCTCCTTTTTTTTCAATTGCTGGCTGCAACAATCTGAAAACAATCAATTTTGGTTATTATGTTATATATTAACTGTCCTTCCCTCTGCCTTCTCCCATGGCAGCCATAACATTGGATTATCCCTCCTCATTGGACAGACAGGAAAGAAAAAAAGAGACCACGGCAATATATCCACTTCCTACTGCCTCCCTAGATTTCTTTCCTGCAGGGGGAGACAGCGTGGAAAGAATGCCAGTATGGTTCCAAACACCTGTACCTCCAGTAGCCCTCTACCGCATTTTGATGCCGGCATGGCATTTCTGCCTCTGCGTCTCAATGTAAGCCCTTCCCCGCAGTTCCACGTGGGACAGGGCACATTATACCTTTGGTACCCTGCAGGATAATGTGACNTACCCAGGTTTGTCATGGGGCGCCTTATCTGCCCCCAGCACTTAAAATGGCAGTGGAGTTTATCCTACTTGTGTGTACACATCACAGATTTAAATAGAGAACAAAACGCTGTCCAGGAAGTGTGGGTAAGATCCTGTTGGATTATTATTGCTGTTTTGATGCTAAATACATATATTTATATATGCTTGTCTGTGTAAACATATTCGGTAAAGCTGGTGGATTCTGTTGTATTTCAGATCAGAGTCCAGTAAGGAAACAGGACGTTACGTCCAAACCTACAAAGAGGCAAGCCGATTTAAATCCAGGCGTAGTTGATAAATTAATTCACAGATCACTGAAAATTCATCATGTCATCCTTTGACTCTTNAAAGATATTCTATTCTTAAGTTGTAAAAATAAATCTCAAACAATAAAGGATATAATCTCAGATGAACGGAAAAGTCCGGAACAAGAGAGTTCATGTGCAGAACAGGTTTGCGCGTTTTCAACAGGGTGAAATACGAATATGGGATGAGACTCCTAAGGTGGACGCGGCTGTAGTCAGGCTTTCTTGGGAAAACCACTCTTCCTCTGGAGGATGCAAACATCTTCAGAGATCTTGAGTTGGAACTAACTGCAACCACAGCTGCTGGTTTTAGAGTCCTGAGTGTGTGGAGTATTTTTCAACATTATTGGGGCCAAGAGAACTAACATAATAAAGGCAGTGCAAGATATGCAAGTTGCCATTTAATTTATTTGTGAGGCAACATTAGATTCAGTGATTAAATTCACTTCCCTTTTAGGGGGATTACCACTTTGGTAAGAAATTTGATGATATCATTAACAAGACGTTTGGAGGTCATATGCTTTAGCTCCCTCAGAACAAGGAATTAAGGAGGAGTTTAGGCAGGACATCTAGGTCAAGTCCTTTTAGATTTTAAGTACTCTAGGTCCTATAGGCCTGGTAGAAATTACAGGAGAGGTCAGTGGTCTTCTCAATCTTGAGCATTTTTGTGCCTTTAGAGGCAGAGAGAGCTCTGGCCCTTTTACCCATTCTCAATGATACCAGAGGTAAAGGGCAGGAGCTAGTAGAAGCAATGCTTGTGCAAGGAAAATTGTGCACCAAGTTACCATCAACACAAGTTAATACAGACACCAGCCTGGTAGGCTGGGGGGGCAGTGTGCGATCAAAAAGTTGCTCAAGGCATCTGGACGGCAAGACTAAAAAGAGCCCATTTCAACATCAGAGAAATGGAGGCAGTATAGCATTCCAAGATCATCTAGAACACATATATGTTCTGGTACAGTCCCACAACAAGTCAGTGGTCTCATAATTAAACAGAGATGAAGATAGTGCAGATCCGGGGTCTAAGTTGGAAAGAGGAGCATCTTTTAGAAATAAAAGTTATCTATATTGCAGTCAAAGAAAATCTTATAGCCAACAGCCTCAACTGACATGTTTGCCAGCCTGGAAAATGACAGTTGAGTAATATTAGCCATGGTTTCTGGCAGCCCTGGACCTTTCCATTGTAGAACCTTGGAAACAAAGTCCCTCCAGATCTTCTGACACTGGAAAATCTGTCATCGGGTTATTAAAATTCATACACTGAAAAAGCAGGGCTTCTCTGTGTGGTATCTACCCTACTTAATGACAGGCTGGCTATAGTGGCTCTATTGGACGCCAATAATTGCTAGTAGTTGATGTGTCCCGATTCGTGCAAGCGATGACAAAAATAAGACCATCCTTTTGTCAGCTAGTAGCTCCCTGGGACTTGAACCTTGTTTTAGAATCTTCTAATAGATCCACCGTTTAGAACCTTTAGAGGAGGTGNCATTAAAATTTGTTTCTCTAAAAGTAGAGTTTTTAGGTGCTATCAGNTATGAGAATCTGACTTACAAGCCCACTGGGTGTAACAACCTTTCTTATACCCTGTTCACATAAACTACCCTGGTAAATCTGTTTTTAATGAGCAGGGTTGTCAGCTGTGGATCTGAATTACCCTGGTAATTAACCCTGTTCACAGTGCTGAATTACCCTGGTAATTCACTAACTACCCTGGTAATTCACAATTTACACCGTTCACAGTGAATCAGGGTAGTTAGTAGTAATTTTAGCACCGTTCACAATATGCACACTACCCTGGTAGTTCAGTCAACCCAGGAAATTGACTGAATTACCCGGGTAATAGACTTTTTTGTGAACGGGGTATAATTCAGAGAAAACTGCAGTGCGTACTGGACTCCTATGATGAATGTTACGATTGGTTACGATTGTTGACCCAACAACCCATTATTTCTAAGATTGATTTCCAGATATCAAAATATGTTGATATAAAAAAAAATTAATACCCTCCTATTTGAAATATTAAACACAAGTTATAGAGATTCTACAGGACATCCAGTGGGTTGAGAATTATATTTTAGTTGCAGCAGACGTTTCCTCTTTTGTATACGTCTATCATTCATGGAAAAGGATTTATTTGAAAAATTGCAATAAATACATTGCCCGCTTTATTCGAGCTACTACCAAGCTGAAACCAACTGTAAGATCTCCACCCTGGGACCTCAACTTGATACTAGATGCCCTTACATCTGCACCTTTCGAAACGCTTCAAGAAGCATCACTCATGGTCATAACCTGGAAAATGAGTTTCTTAGTCGCTATTACCTGAGCGAGGTCTGTGGTCTGAACAGCTGTGTATGTGTTTNCATGCTGACAAAGTAGTACTGCGCTCAAATGCTCTGTTCCTTCCGAAAGTAGTTTCAAACTTTCACATAAATCAACAAATTGTTCTGCCATCTTTCAGTCCATTACCCAAAAATAAAAAAGAGAAGTTCCACTCTTTGGACCTGGTCAGAGTGCTAAAGACCTACCTCAAAAGAACAGTGCAAGAACGAAGGGGCAGCAGCCTCAAAGTCAACAATAACAAGGTAGATCAGATCGTGCATCCTAGAGGCCTATGATAGGAAACAAGTGACGCCACCTGAAAGATTAAGGGCTCATTCAGCAAGAGCCATAGCAACTTTGTGAACGGAGAGAGAATCCGTGTCCCTAGAAGACCTCTGTAAAACTGCTGGGTTGGCTTCTACGCATACATTCGCAAAGCACTACAGGATCGATGTACTGTCTTCAGCGGATGCAAGATTCGGCAGGCTGGTGCTAAGCGCTGCTGTATAAGAACCCATCTGTAATTACTTTATTTCTCCCGCCCGGTGAATAAAACTGCTTAGGTATAACCCAGTGGTTGTGCTGCCATGAGAGGACAATGTTATTCTTGTACGACACCACAAGTTTTCTTACACCGTTTACACTGAGATCTTGCCAATCTGGTTCTGGAAATGGCGATCGCTGTTACTAAGCTTAAGCAAATCTGGTCATCAGAACACAGATTGCTAGTTGTCTGTGCTGCAGCTTATCATTATTGACCTGATTTTATGCATTACTGAGCACACTGTCTCCATCTAGTTTACAGGACAAAGATGCACAGGCCAGTCCTGATTTGTAGTTTCATGCACAGTTTCGAAATCCCTAATAAATATGTTGCCAAATCTAAACTTGTATTTGGAAACTACTGCACTATTGCACTCAGTTCTTATCCAGAACAGCATTATGCATTTGAATCACCCCATTGCTATCCTCATTCCCACTGAGTATTGAGATTGCATGTATTGGATGTAATCCCACAAATGTTGTGTTGTCACATTTCTCTGGAATAACTGGAGGGACAGGAATTATCACATACAATTTCTTGCTACAACTACATTGTCCTTTGCTGATAGATCTAGATATTTTCCTAGGCAAATATGTTATTGATCATAATGTGTTTTTTATTAACAAAACAATTTGAAAGTGTATTAATATGTCGTATATCAGAGAACGATGGGGAATGTGTTGTAGAATGGCAGAGTGCTGTCACAGTTTGTGGCCATGTTCCTTTTCTCTTGCTTAATTTGGTTAAAATGAGTTACTACTATTATGGACTTGTTGCGCATTTTTTTACCCTCTTGTTGCTATATGCATGGCATACAGTATATTTAGCCTGCTCGTTTGTAATCTAATTGTGAGATTTGTATTTTTAAACATGCCAGTAAGAGGAAAAGCCTGTTCACTGTCCTAATCAAGGAAATTGCCTGTGCAAGGTCCTGCGCCCCTGCCAGAGTTTTCAATTCCGATAACCTCTGTTGTGATGTTTTGTTCCCCATAAAATTACAGAGACCCTAGTCAAACTGCAGTCTTTCACAACACGCTTCTCTCTAGACCTGTCCGGAAATGGGGGTTACACTCAAGTGAACAGAAGTACCATTAAACCCTGGTGACATTGCTAAAACTAATTTTACACTAATGAAAATTCCATAATTCTAATATGGGGCGCATTTATAATAATCTAATGGGTTTCAACAACTATAGGATATTACAATGATAACCATATCTCTAAACTAGATGAAAA
The DNA here is from genome assembly GCA_016617825.1 of Platyplectrum ornatum. Classification (NCBI taxonomy): domain Eukaryota; kingdom Metazoa; phylum Chordata; class Amphibia; order Anura; family Limnodynastidae; genus Platyplectrum; species Platyplectrum ornatum. The sequence continues at coordinate 802 of JABWIB010012513.1, read as the reverse complement.
AAAGGTAAATGCTTGTGCAAGTTGCTAGTGACACAAAGTAGCTATCAGGTTCTTTGTTCATGCTCTTCTCTTGCAAATAACAAAAAAATTTAATTAAATACAGAGAGTAAAATAAAATGGCTGCCTGCCAAGATAAGAAAAACCTGTTGCAAACAGAAAAATCCACGCATAAAAAGTGTATAGCAGTGTATATAAAAAAAGTGTATATAATTTTACAAAATGGAAAGAACAGATATTACCGTACTAACCGAATTTACCCTTTGTTAGTGAGTCAGAATTCTGTCTGAAACCTCCAAACTGTTTAGAGGTAAAATTTTAACTCTGATACACTTGCACCTTTTAAGTTACTCAGGTGCGTTAGGATCACTTTATTTGGCGCTAAGTGCATGCTATTTTATACAGTTTCNAACAAAGAGTTTTCCTTTATTGGTCAGCAGGGTCNGGTGTCCTTTGAACCTTATGTGGTTTGCTCTTTTGGTTTTGGTTCCTCATTTTGAGGTGAGCAGACATGTTTCAGGTAAAATTCCTTCCGTATTATAATTAGGCATGCAGATTTAAAATGTATATTTTAGCCAGCTATATAACGATAGCTTTGTGATAGCTTTATTATAATGTAAAAAAAATACATATTAATATTAAGAAGCACATAGCTAAGCTATAACTAGAATATTAACCCCATCTGACCCTGCGCCGTACATGTACGGTGCAGGGGGAAGGGCCGTAAGGACGAGGGCCGTAAGGACGAGCGCCGTACATGTACGGCGCTCGAACTTTCGGTCACCCTGCGTGACCGCAGGGTGAC
>JABWIB010012512.1:4485-17874 GCA_016617825.1 Platyplectrum ornatum | reverse complement strand
GTCACCAACAACTCCAATAAGGAATGATTTAGCTCCTCCCATTCTTTCCTTCTACTACCCTTCCTAACTCCTCCCTTCCTTAAACCCACCAAACCCATCACTGCCTCACAGTGAGTTTAACCCATTCAGGTTAAATGAATTAACCTTTCATTCTCCTAACAATTAAATGAGATGTTGTTCTATTTTCTCTCTTTCTACTTGTTGAATGTAAGGGTGTCTTATTGCTTTTAAGTACTGACATAGAGACTAGAAACATGATGGGTGCATCACACCTCTGAAAGCATTCCTATAGACAGTTTTTTATACCTATCCCTCTCATCCATGCAGTGTTTAAAATTAGTATGCAAGGCACCCATTCATGCATTTTGGGTTTGGCATATGTTAGTGAATTTTCAAAACTCCATTCAGCATGCATAATAAACACTTATTGCATACACAAATATTATTCAGCCATTCCAGCAATAATTATTCACAATACATGCACATTCAAGAACATATCTATGTGACAGACAATGCAGTTGTGCATAGATTCCCAAACCCAGCTCAAGCGAAGGACGGATATAGACAGTATTTACATAGATCCCTACTTCTGTTTTAACTAAAACATAAGGACAGGGTCCTAAGATAAGGTCCGTCCTGAACAAACCAAGCTTTTTCAGAGGCCTTATACAGTAATTTCTTTAGAAATTTACATTTTAATGTTAGGGAGTAAAACACAGCATAGTATTGTATGTGAGCGGCTGCATTAAACTTCTTGAAGCAATTTGTCACAATTCGCTTGGTTAATTAACAGACACTTTGCAACTTCATTAGCATTTCAAGTACATTTCAACACTAGTTAGCATTCACCTTTTGTGTACTTCAAAGTTTAAATACATAGTTAATTGCTCTTTTTTTAGCTAATCTTAATAAAGTGTTTTGGAGCAACTCAGATTTCATCAGGTATTATTTTATAAATGGACCATGACACAAATGTTTGAGGAACTTATACATAGAAATATATGTGGTTCTAAATGTTACCTGAAATCTTTAGTATGATATATTACAATACAAACAAGTAATTCTTTTATAGGGAACAGGTTCTAATAATTAAAGTGACATGCACTTATTAAGGATTAACTATAATTATTCTTTAATAGCCTGATTTATACCTTATGCGACCTTATACAACATATTGTTTAGGGCTATACAGGCTGGATTCATATGCAAATAATATGGTAAAATTCTCTTTTTGTTTAAATATTCAAGGTCATTTTAATTATATTCCTTTATTTCCAAACATGTTAGTTACACAAACACAATCAACCAGTACATTTCAGAGCCCCCTGTGTCTCTGTGTAAGTCATTACACAGTTCCAAAATGTGATCAGGTAAAAATCAAAAGAGAAGTCTCTGTAATGATACGGCTCTTACTGCAGTCTGATGCTTCTTACTGTTCAAAATTATTAACCCCCCTGGTCTTATCTTGCATACAGTCCACGAACAGCCCCATAAGAAATGGATAACAAGGAAAAATTTCCAAAAGTGAAGCCCGTTACCAGTGTCGGACTGGGGTACCTTGGGCCCACCAGAGGAAATTATTTTTGGGGCCCAAAAATATATATATAAAACATATATATATATATATATATATGTGTGTATATATATATATGTGTGTGTATATATATATATATATATATGTGTGTATATATATGTATATATAATGCTAGGCGCAATCATAGTTGTTGCACAATGTAAAACACAATGTATATTCATAAAATAAACATAATAAATAACAAACTAACTGAACAGTACTGTTATTTCTAATACAGATATATACTGGATAAATACTGACCAAAAGGTGACTAGCAGTACTCACATACATAAATCATGTACATAAACCAAACAAAACATGCNCTCTTGTGGGTAAGAGTCATAGGTAGGTTTTCCCCCAACAAAATATACATTGTGTAATAAGAAAGTGAAATAAAATAAAGATCCTCCCGTCCTCTGGTGGGCCAGTCCAAAGCTGCCCGTTACATAAATAAAGATGTTTTCATAAAGGTTTCACTCATATTTATTGTGCCTTGTTTTGTATGTGCTTCGAAATCAGGTTGCTGGTTTTGTGTTTTCTCCTCTGCTGTCTCTCTTCCTGTGCCGTGCTCCTCTGATTCTTCACCCACAGATGCAACTACTAGCATCTCCAGAACAAATAAAACAATGGACCCTGTCCAGACTGTTACTTCTTTGCATACACACCTCCCCACTCCAGGTACTCACACAGTAGGAGTAGGAGTAAAAAATAGAAGGAGACATACAACAGGCAATTCCTGTGCAGACCGTTACTTGTATATAGCTGTTACACTGTTCTTCTCTTTTCATCATAGCATGTAGAATTATCTATAAAACTTCCAAGTAGAGCTATGCTCAATGAATGATTGATTCAAGCTATCACTTTATTTAATACACGTTTTGAAGTTGTCTTTTAAAAGTCGAAACGCGTTGGTGGTGAGCTAGTTGTCCTGTTTGTGCAATTACCCTCTGTAGCTGTTTATGTCTGTTTCAAGCACTTCCGACTAGGTTATGGGTCAATTGTTTTAACCTTAACTTGCTGTTCACCTTTGAGTGCAGGGCTCATTCAGTTGACGGTTTGGTGTGGACAGTTATAGTGAGTTTATATTGAGGAATTTTATTCTCTTTTAAATAAAGTGAATCAGTTTGAATCAGTCATTCATTGAGAAAAGCTATACTTGGAAGTATGCTGTTTTGTTTTATTTGTACTTTGAAAGTACCGGCGGTTGCANTTGTGGTTNAAGNATCNGAGGAGCACGGCACAGGAAGACCTGATTTTGAAGTGCATACAACACAAGACACAATAAATTGAGTTGAACCTTTATGAAAACATCTTTATTTTTGTAACTTCACTATTGGAGGTTTTTCTTTTCCATCCTTTTCTAATGGGGCTGTATGTGGACTGTATGCAAGATCTTTAAAGAGAAGACCAATTTAGCTTAACCCAACAAAAACCTATAGGCATACACTGGCAGGTGTGTATTTAAATCATTCAGTAATGTTCCTTAGCGGCAGCAATATGTGCTGAAGATCTGATAATTTGCACAGGCCATGTAGGAAACCCAGAATATTAAAGAGAAAAAAAAGAAACTCTAGTAACTAGTATTAATATGTCAATTAAAGCAAGCAAAATATAACAATCAACAGGTAAATTAGACCTTTAATATTTTTAAAAGTTCAACAATATAAATGTGAAAATTACTGGATTGAGTGGTCATACCGCACTGGGGCTTCCTGAGAGTGGCTTGCCAAAGCAGGAACCCTGATAACTTACTGATGGTATAGCCATGGAACTGCACTACAGGTGACCTCCCTTCGAGATGAGACGCTGAACAGGAAAAAATTGACACGTTTTGGGGCTTCACCCCCTTCCTCTGTGGTCTTCCTAAAAAATTTACCTAACTCACCATAGAAGGTCGCTGTCAACTGCTGACCCCAGACATGCTTCCCAACAAAGTACAAAATGGTGATTGCTCAAATCAATTGATAAGTTAATTCACACCAGTAGCTGAAAAGCATAGGTAATTCTCACTGAAAGCCATGAGACAATTGCCTCAACACACTGATATTAACCAGTAACTAACTTGTCAAATATGTCATATATACTTGTCATATATTTGCAAATGTATGTAAGGTTACTGCATTTTATTTTACAGGAAGAAAGATTAGGCTCTGTTGTAAAAGCAACACCCCAAATAATTGATTACCCTGATAACGCTGCTTGAATCTTATTCAAACTTTTGTAACCATTGCTGCTTTTATACCACTCTGGTATAGAAAATATAAATAAATAAGACCAAGTAATTGTGACACAGTAAAGAATGTATTGCTGATTCTAACACTTTAGTATTAATGAAAATACATTAAAATGAAAGCCATATAAAGCCAAAATCAGAAATATTCCACAGAATGGATACTATCTAGGTTTAAGAGCATTGTTAATCTTCTTCTGGCAAAAAGACTGCAATCTTCACTTGCACATGCGCACACTACTGACTAGCAAGGTATTCAATCATCAAAATTCAGAATTCCCCACTAGAAGTATTTCTGACGGGATTTGGTGTTATGTGTAAAGCATGTTCATATGGTTAGAGGGGGAGATATTTATATTGATCAGCAAGGACTTCTCCTTATTTATGCACAACATCATTTTCTGTTGGGTTTACACACAAAACTTAATGGTAAGTCTTNCAGGTGGAAATTTCTTGTTTGCAAAAGGAGTGAATCTGGTCCAGTGTTATTGTAGACAAAAACAACAGATCTGTCACATAGATACAATATATTCATAAGATCATTGGTAATATGTAAGACAATTTGCTTTAGAAATAATATGTAATAAAATATCTCCAGTTGAAGATACAACATGCAGATTATATCTGAATATNCTCACATATAAAATTGTCAAATATCATGATATACTGTACATTGTGGAATAATATGGGTCANATATTTTAGATTTTATATGGTGATTATTCAAGATCATTCATTATTGTGCATTGCTGGACTGATTTCAATCTGTACATTTTTGTATTGAACCTGCACTTACCAACCTCTTTCTTCTGCTATTCTGGGTTTACATTTGTAAGAAACCTAAAGCTTTCTGAAATATGAACAGTTTCGGCATTGCTTAAGCATTTATAGCATATTAATGTTGCTTTTCAAATGCTAATTCATACCTTTTTAATTGGACACAGTTTATGTTGCATTAATGGAAGGGAAATATACTCAATTTAACTATTATAGAGATATAATTCAGTTTATTTTACTGTTTTATTTTGTTTGCAACCTGCATACTTNGACTTTAAACATGCGCTTTGCAATGTATTACTATAAATATTACTTTGCATCTGGAGAGCATGTGAAGAGGTAATATCTGCAAATTCCTGACAAAAGTGAAGATGTTGTTTGTGGCATTTAGTGTACTAACAATGAATAGAATAAATAAAAATAAATACATAGACAATCTAAGTATTTTCTCTAGGTCAGGTTTACAAACTTCTTGCTCCTCTCTTCCCTGTTTATTCATTGCCCCTTACTGTACTATTCATACAAGTGTGTGTGCTATATCTTGCACCCTATTCTGTTGTGCTCTACGCACATCATGTGTACTCTATTTCACACTTTGTTGCTGTGCTATTTGCACAAGTATGCTTTTATTATGCTTGGGGCTTAAGGCAGTTGTTGACATTATATTCACTTGCCTCAAGCCCAAGTTCAGGATATTTGCTAGCTTTCCTAGAATTCAGGTAGCAATGTGTAAAATTCTTGAGTCTATCAAAAATTCCTGGAATGGAATTTACAGGAATTCCTGGAAATTCCTGCAACCCTACCCTAGGTTATAACCAAGATAAAAGTCATATGAACTTATTTTTACACCATGGCACATTAGAGCTCATTTCTTCAAGTGGGTTTTGTTTTCTTTATAGAGCTATCAAATAAAATATTAGCGTAAACCTACCCTCATAAAGGGACTATAGTCAAGGATGTCATCCTTAAGTTCTTCATAGGTACAATATAGGGTTTCCACCCATCCAGGATTACTCTAAGGATATACAAATAGGAGAAAATATGAGAATTGGGGCATGTAGGGGCATATATACATGGGTAATAGGAGCACTGGGGTATTACATATATGGAATNAGTTGGTGAATCAGCTATTGTTAATGTAGGGTAATGCTTTTTAGTTTTTACATGGTGATACTTGTATGCTACCAAAAATGCTTTAATAAATGTGAGATTTATACTCAAAGAGCAAGGGGGGATTTAGTTTTATAAATAAAAAAACACTTTTTTATATGATTTCAGGTTTAATAATTTTTTTCTAGAAACATCCAGATAATTAAAAAAAAGTTATATAAATTAAAAAAGGAATAGTTATCACCATCATCATCATGCTCAAAGCTAGATACACAAAGATTACATTGTGTTTTGATGGATCTACAAGCCCATCTGCTTCTCTGCTAAGATGAAATGAAGATGCAGACAGCTATTTTCCAGTGGCGCAGAGACAACTGAACAGAGGTCACATTTTATGAAATGATAATGCAAGAATTGTGTCTACTGCAGTTGTTTGTCAAGCACAATGTAATAAATCATGTAATAAGCAACCACAGTCAATAAGGTATATATTCTGTCAGAACTTTCCTTTAGTAATCCTAATTCTGGGATGTAGAAAAGCAATATATCTGAATGTCATTTTGTGCCATGGCAACTTCTTAATAAGTGTTCTGTTTCACAGACATTGCTAGAAAGAAAGCAAAGCTTACCACAGAAAGAAGAATGGTTGATTAAGGGTTTCCTCCTGAATTGATTGTATTTATTAATGCATCAGAATACTTAAAAGTTAATTCTCAGCTTTNGGCAATGAGAAATAATGTCTGCATTTATTTCCCAATTACTATCAACATTACATGCAATGTAGTTTATATTCATCCTTACAACAACTGAAATTATGCTAAGTGCTATCTCATAATAACCATTATCCTAGTAATTTGCTATTTTTATTGCTGTAAAAATGCTCAATTTGTTAGGTAAACATAGCAAATAAATATAGGGATTTTTCTTATTTAAAAAATATAAAATAAAGAATTTGGAATATGTTATATAGTTATACAAACAAAATAATCCCAAAAGTGGTTACTTTTTTAGGGAGAATGACACCCAGGCTTATAGCAATAGCAATTTGTTGTAGGTAGTAGTAAGGTTGGGTACACATTTACATTTGTCAAACAATCAGCTGGGTTTGAAAGTTTTCAGTAATATTCTTCAGCTGCACAATGTCCCTGTACACACTGGGAGCTGATTCACACAATGGAATGCGTTTATTTTTGTTGAAAGTCTTTCATTAATCCGCACCGCACATGCGTGTGTGGGAAAAAAGTCGGGCGCAGCCGTAACCAGAGCATCTGACCAACATTGAATTTGGATTTTATTTCAGCGATTTATGGGTGTGGTTTGGCATGGTAAGCCAAANAAAGGGTGTTCCTACGCACTTGAATCACAATCCGCCACATTCAAACTATGCTAATGCGATTTTTATTCTGCGCCACCTCTGACCATGGTGCAAGTCCAGCTCCATGTTAAATTAAGCTGACCTTCATCAGCTGCTACACCTTACTGGGCACCTGCAAAAGCATTAAAAACGCGGCTAAAAAGNGCATGCAACACAACCAAAGGCGTGCAAATTGTGTGTACATATTGTGTAATGGCCACATTGTCTCTTTATTGTATTTAAGGTGCACACCAGGATGACCCAGCCAGAGGCTGTGCGTCGCTTTCAAATGGGCCAATATTTAGAGGGTTCAATAAAAGAAATAATGACCATTGCAGACGCAGCAAATAATTTNNGTCAGATTTTTGTTTTGATGAAAAATCATTTATAATTATAGTATTTTTCCACATTTATGAATGCTTTTATGTATATAGTTTTGTATTAATTATTGTAAATTAAAATTTATACTAAACAGTGGAAACAGTGGTTATTTTTTTTACAACCCAAAATAAACAAACACTTTCTTTTACAAAACACAAAACCTAGTTGTTGCTGTCTAGTAGCTTGCAAATGTGTTAGGCAAGACATTCAAACACTTTGAAGATGATTGGCTCATTAAGCTTTTTATAAAAAAAAAACTCACCTTCCAAAATGCAGACATTTTGACGCCATTGCGTACAATTCAAGTGAAGCCGTAGATGGCGAAATATTGCACATCTGAATTAGACACGTATCGTACTTGCATTGTGTTTTTTTTATGCGACCGCATAAAACAAAGTATGAATCAGGTACTGGTCTTTAGTATCTCTGTTTTACTTACCATGACGCCTTCTCTGTCCTCCTTGTGGTTTCTCCACAGACAACACAGGTATATTCAGTAGTGGTTGAGGACATGAGGGGAGTTTATTGTGCTCTTGTCCTCTAAATACAATCATTCATATCAGGTCTTGAAGTGGGTATTTAAAGGTGGGGGCATGGAGGAGACAGTAACATTTATCACAAAAGTGTGTGTCTGGAATGGGGATTATAGAAGAAGAAGAGAAATATTGGTAGATGGAATCCTAAGGGAGGAATCAATTAAATAAAAGCATATTTATGTTAGTTAATCTTATAATTAGTGGTTAATACATTTAATAGTTGGAACATTGATGTTTGGGGCTCTGGTTTCAAGAAATAAAAAGTTAACCTTAATATATATAATCATTTCAGTGTACATGTAAAGAGCATTTGCACTTAAGATAATTTCAAATTGTAGGTTTACAAGAGAAAAGTGGTAGCATGCAACTGGGAAGCAGAGGCAGACNGGTCTAGAGGCCAAGGGGACACGACAGCTGGTTTCTTTTGCTCTCCACAGAATATCTTATCCACAGGTAGGCAGACACCTCTGTCTCCTTCAGACTGGCAAGTAAGGGTCTGGCAGTAATGTTGAATCTCAGGCACTGCTGCCTACTACAAGGTTCTCTGTAGATGCCACAAAAATGAGCCTCTTCCACACCTTCTTGTATGATGAAGCTTTCATCGTTTTTGTTTGGGCATGACACTCACATTCCCCTTTTTTTAAGTCTATCCCCCTCCTTGTGTGCTCTATGGGGTCTCAAATCCATTGGATCTACTGCTGACTTCCCCCAGTAGCAGCATGGTGAACCTCATTCAGGTTGGAGGGTGTTGCACGCCATCTCTGGGATTACACCTCAAGGAAAGCNCTTCTGCTTCAGGGGGTCTTGCCTCTGCTAGGACCACTGTTGGTTTTCTCCAGTAACTGCANAGTGGAGGCCCCGTCTCCTCCTTGCCAAAACATTTTCCCTCTTATGCTCATATTGCACCATAGGTTTACCAAGGAGATAAACCTCAGGATACAGCCTTTAGTAGACAGACAGTAACTATGAGTCATGATCTTGCACTTATGCCCTTCCATTTAACAGTGCCACTGTAGTGTTTCCTGTTAGATGGAAGGGCATAAGTGCCTGTTAATTTCCACATATCACATTTACCCCTCTCAACTCTGGGAGAGGTGGATCCTGTTTCTGAAGACCTGCAGATACCATTGCAAACATGCAAGTCAATATGAAACTTCACAATACTTTCTACTTACAGTAATAAGTAGTTAATTCTTTTCAAGCATGAAAGCCAAACCAAAAAATAGATTGACAATGCCATCATCAGTCAGGATGCTCCTCATCTCCTATATCAGTGTGACAGATTCATATGTTATGCATCAGAACATGACAAGTGATATGCCATAAATATTCAGGTTTTCATGAAATACACTACATTTAGTGTTTCTTATCAAGCTAATCATATTTTGTCCTTAAATATGACAAGCAAATAAAATGAATGCACAGTGCACTTAAAGTGAATGTGCTTTACTAATGTGATTGAATATAACAGCCTATAATTTTCACTGAAATCTGTGCCAAATTTCTGGCATATGAAAATACAAGGAACATGTACATGTCAGCAATTGTTCTCATGTAAATCCCATCAGTAAAATAGGAGCATTAAAAGAAGTAAGAATGTAAGAAAATGAATGTAAGCAGATGTACATTTATGCAGGGTTCCCAAACCTGCTAGTGCATGGTTATACAGTGTAACATATCTGTCTCATTATAGTGCNGTATATGTACATACATAATTTGTCTTAATACAGATTACCAAAATGATGTTTTTTGAATGATTTACATGAACATCTGATTATCTAAATGATTATGCATATACATGTATGCTATATTATCATACTAATTCATACACACTCCACAAAAACAAAGGGGTACAAGGGGGCGCTCCATGGTGCAATAAAGTTTATTTAAAACAATGATAAAAGCAGATGGTAGTCCCACATTTATTGTGTGTACCAAAAAATTCTTTNTGAAAGCATATAATACACAATCCAGTCATCATTATGGTTTTGTACTATACTGCTCTGTATAGAAGCTCACTCAGCTCATAGGTGTTGTTCTGCCCGAGGACTTAACACAGGCCACGGGCATCATGACTGGGAAGACTGCATGCTCAAGTGACGCATTTCATTGTTCATGTTTTCATTGACCTGACTTAATCAGGAGTAACTGGAAGTTGCTCATCCGTCTTTTATAGTTAACCGGTATATTGGTTTATTAATCTAACATGATCCCTCGGCTAAGGGATCATCTTATCCCTCCTATCTTATTCCTACTATATTATAAGTGATTTATCTTACTACTCTCTGCTTGCTATTGCTCCTGCTCTTCCATGTTCTAACATTACATTATTTAACCCTCTCTTTGCGTGAGGGGAAGGTGTAGTACACAAGGACTGTATCAACTTGTGTCCTATAGGTGGTTTAAATGGGGTGCTCTGTCTATATTTTTTTGCATTTTTGTATACAAGTGTGTTTGCTTGTTTATTGGTTGATGCACAGTAATTAAACCACTGTTTCTATTTAAGAATGAAGTTTAGAAACGCCGACCTGGGGGATTTTAGATCCACTCATGGTGAAAGGTTTCAAAATGTTGTCAGAAAAATAGGTGTTTGAATCTGAATTGTTTATGTTGGAGGCACGTCTTTATTGGGACATAAAGACATTGGAAAATGTTGTATTACATCACAGAATCCCTAGGGTTTTAAGAATTTTAATGGAGCCGGCACATAGATTAGGTTTTTTATATATATTTTTTTTTACATGAATTAAATAGAGAGGAGTTCATAACTAATTGGAATCGTATCAAGGATGGATGTTTCTTTAAATAATTGAAAAAGAAACAAATAGTAAATATGGTGACGAGAGAATGGTGAATGAATGGTTTACAGAAGGGGTGGAGTCAAATTTCCATGACATAAAAAAAATTGATAGATGATTGAGTGTCCAAGATTGAAAAAAATCATCATAGATGGTAAACACNAAAAATTTCATAGGGACATAGTAGATTATGTGGAAGAAAAGGTGAGAAGTTGGGCCAAAAAAGAAGTGAAAAATTATATTAATAAAAAGGACAGGAATAGAAATAATAAGTAGTTTAAGGAAAACCAGGAATACAAAAATAAATCCAAAAATGCTAATAAGAATCAGAATAAGGAGAATACATCTAATTCTCAAAGTAAAAAGGAAACAGAAGGGAGATAAAAAAAACAAATAATAACGTCATCAAAAAAAGGATAGTGCCCAGAATGGGCTATCTTGGGGTTTCTTGACCCGACCTTTCGCTATACCAGCAGCGTGGTGTCGGCGGTGGCCTGGAAATGTATCCTCCAACACTGGATCCTCCCACGGCCACCTACCATTGCCACCTTTAGGGAAAAGCTGTACTACNTTTTTAGAATGGAATGGCTGGAGGCGACCCTCCACAAGGAATCCGCGGTCAAATCCTTCTTCACCAGATGGGACAGTTATATTACTACCCTGTCCACCCCTATCCAGCGCCAGATCCACCTCTGCTTTCGGGCCACCGACTGGTACGACGCTCGCCTACTCCTGGGGGACCCCCCTCTCCCCGGGTTAGACATATCCCTGGACTGACTCTGTGTTTATGTGCCTTACATGCCTGTATTTACTCTGTGCTTATGGGGATCCACGATTTGTGAACATGCATATGATAAAGCAGTCCTGTTGCCTGCTAAAAATTTACTTTGTTTGTTTAACTATTGCTCCAATAAAAAAAATGTTTAAAAAAAAAAAAAGGATAGTGGAAAAAATTGGACAAAAGTAGTCAAGGAAGGGAGTAATAAATCTAAAATATCAGAAAAGTATATAATAATCAAATCAAATAAGTTTGCATTTCTGAGCCAAGTCCGAATAATGAAGATGTAGAAGCATGTTAACAAAAAAAACTTTTTTAGACAAAGCAAGGTGCAAGGGGAAATTTTCCCGGACAAATACTGCCAACACTACTGGTTTTAAAAATTGATTCTACCCTATTGAATCTAGTGGAAGTCAAATAGACCTATTTGTAGATTGAGTGAATAAAGATCTCCAATCACTAGACAATGTAGTCCCTTTAACCAATAATAATTTAAGTGAGACAGAANATAAATCTTTAAGATCACTTTCTAAAAATCACTCTATACTTATCCATCAAGCGGACAAGGGAGGGGGAATACATAATGGATGCCCAGATTACTAGGGGACACAATCGTTGTGTACCGTACCTCAATCTCCCTGTGCAGTGTGTTAAAGATTAGGTAATTGTCATCTTTGTGTACCGTACATCAATCTCCCTGTGCAGTGTGTTAAAGTTTAGGTAACTGTCATCTTTGTGTACCGTACACCAATCTCCCTGTGCAATGTGTTAAAGATTAGGTAATTGGCATCTTTGTGTACCTTACCCCAATCTCCCTGTGCAGTGTGTTAAGTTTAGATAATTGTCTTGCATTTTTTATGTGTATTAATTAATGTTATAGCTGGGTCATTATCTATTTAGTAGTTGGAATGTAGTGGGACTTGGGACTATTTATTGCACCTTGAAGTTGGGGNTGGTAACCTAAGTCATTTATTAGNATTGGCTGCACATAGTACATACAATATTTATTATTTAGTAATAAGTTGTGCAAGCCATGGTCCATCCNTTGTATAATAATAGCATTTACCCCTATGTATTAATCCACAATATCCTATAGAATGTAAGCTTGCGGGCAGGGCCNNCTTCCCCACCCATTCTGTCTGTTACCACCTAGTAATGTCTTATTGATTGTTAAAATTGTAAAGCGCTATGTAATNTGATGGTGTTATATATAAAAACNTGTTAATAAATTAATAAATAAATATGTTAGAATGTTGATATCACTATGGATCATAATCTTTAATTACGTATTACATATATACATATGTATATAAATATGCATTATCAGGGTTGATACATTTATACTATGGGTTATCAATCGCGTTATTTGGATGGAGATAGTAAACCTTTGGGTCACACTGAAAGTTAAAATCACTAAGGAGGTATGTAAACAGTGTTTACATGTATCACACCTTCCCCGATGAGAGGGCAGAGCTTACTTAAGCGTGCAGTCTTCCCAATCACAATCCCTGTGTTGTCCTCGGGTGGACAACCTATGAGCCGAGTGATCTTCTATAAACAGCGGTGAAGTACTAAACCATAATGATGACTGGATTGTGTATTATATGCTTTTAGAAAGAATTTTTTTTGTATGCACAATATATGTGGGACTACCATCTGCTTTGTGGGACAACCATGGAATACCCCCTTGTCCCCTTTTGTTTTTGTTAGATTATGATGGATTATCCTTCACAAGGCGAGCTGCAGCCATTGTGAAATTATTTATATTCTTATTCTCTTATTCTCTTTGAAGAAAAAAAGAGGACTTATTTATACACTATTAAGACTATTGAGACTGTTAAGACTATTAACTGG
>JABWIB010012507.1:0-12148 GCA_016617825.1 Platyplectrum ornatum | reverse complement strand
ATATGGCAGTTTTATAATATAGTTACTCCACTTAAAAAGTATATTTTATGCTCCATTTAACCAGCACCCATATACGCCTATATCCATCCAATCACTTGCTTATTTGAAAATGTTTAGGTATAGAATGACAGAAAACAGTTAAATATATTCATCCTAGGAAAAAGGGAACATTGTGTACTTTTACTAGTACTAGGGGCATTCATAAAAAGACATTTGAATGTACATTCCTGACACAGAAATAAAATACAAGCATTATTTATACTAGTCAATGATCTTATCAATGTTAATGTTAACATGTAATAAAATAAAGAATACCAGACAGATGTATTTGTGAGATATTTAGTATCACTGCCACATGAAGATGCAAGTAATGTCTGCTAAACTGAACTATGACCATCTGGCACAGGAGACGAACTTCAAAATTCTCCAAATGTAAAAGTGAACGCTAATTATCATGACTAATACAGTAAAACTGATTAGGACCATTTATCTGTCTGACTATGTTCTCTGGTGGAATAGCAAAGCATCAGTACATTTAATAGCAAATGAGATAATGGTGAGATGTATTTTATAAGAACTGCTGAAACCAAGTAACACACACTGACCCATTCTTGCTTTCATAGTAAAATGTAATCTATTCACTGTAAGCATAGGCAGATATAACTTTGCAATACATATATGACTGCATAACCATCCTGACACCTACATAAGTATACATTTATATACCATTACATTATATAGCTAATCTACAAAAACATCTATCCATGGCGTCCAAACAAGAAGTACAGAAGAACAAGTCGCTATTTGATAGAACACAGAGAAACATTGGTATTTCAGGCATAACCAGACACAGAGTAAGATGACCTGCCAAAGGCGTTAATATTCTAACAGCAATTCAAGAAACCTTTCCATAATTAGATAAATATGAATAAATGGCTCATGCGAAGGATAGTAATTTAACAGTTAGTTTATACACAGAAAATGTAAATCAGAATGTTTACAAAGAACATTAACGAATGTGGAATTAGTAAACTGACCAATCATCTAATTGTACTTTACAAACCGCACTTCAATGAGTCATGTCTACATCTTTTTTTTTTCTACCCATTTTGCACATCAGACATTCAAGTCTGTTGTTCAGTGGTGAGTCAGCAGTCATTATAAATCTAAGGATATTAAAGAAACTTGACAGCAGCTCATTGACCTTCTGCTTTACAACCAAGGATAGATTTAACAAACGTGAGCTTCATCACACATTTTTTATAGTCCTTAATTCAAGTAAGTTTTTAGTAAAATGAGCATTACTATACTGAAAACTCTCCCTTTCTGTACAGTGGCACATGCGTGTACAGTGGCACATGCGTGGGTGCTGCAGTACCAGGGCAGAATGCTAAATACAGATCTGTCTTTATATATTTCGTTGTTGTGGTGGAACTCCAAACATAGCAGCATTAGAGATCTAGGTCTGATTCATTACTGCGATTAAAGATCAATGGAAAGAAGGATTCCGTGTTTACCAATCATATTGCCGTGCCGTGTGCATGAACGGCAGTGAACTCTACTGTCACCAACCTCTCTCTGCCAGAAAAGAAAGGGGTTTAGCAGCTTCCTTAAGATCCCCCATGCTGATCACTGGTTCGTGTGACAGCTGACCACATGATTTTGGGGAAGAACCTGCCGAGTATGATTTAATTAAACGGAACACCTAGTGTAATGTAGGTGGGTGGGGGAAAGGTCTGAGCCAGGAGACGGATCCCTTGTCAATGCGGAATTATGTTCCATACGGCAGGGGAGCCGCTTGTACACACCAGTGCGCTTTTCCCCCACTTTCGCAAATAGTAATAAGCAGAAAAGTATATAGCAATAAAAAGATGCATAGTNCTGGTTATCATTTTGTATGTACTGTACATTTGCTATAAAATATGTCTTTTGTTGGAAGAGGAAAAAATTCTGGCAGCAAAAACAAGGTCATGCATTATGCTGGGGAAGGCAAGACTAAAATAGACTTGACATTGTCTTTATTTGGTGTATTTTATTACAATCTGTTATAACTGACTTGTGCATTTTCCTCCACATCGAGGGCATTTCAATCAATGCAGAGATCGTTGCAAGCTACGGAAGAAAACGTTGGAAATCAAAGGACAGTTTCTACAGATTTTTTGTCTATACTAATTTATCAGCACTTTGTTTCATTTAGTTTATACCTACTCACACTGTTTGAAACTCTGCAGTATGGATCTAAGGTACTTATAAAGAATGCTGCTGGAATGGTAAAACATTTTAAGGTGATTGTCTTTTATATTAATTATATTAATTAATATACTGATTAATTATAAGGCACAAATAAGGGGTTTGGTGTATTGACAAAATAGTACTAAAGATTTTGTTGCAATGACTCATTGTCAAACAAAGGAGTAAGCTAAAAAAGTGATTCCTCTCTGATATTTCCTTATTGTTATAAAGAAGGTTGCTTGGGGGTAAGTCAAATTAATTTTGTTATAACTTTATAGACCAATCAGATTTCATCACTATTTTATTTACGATTCAAGTAATCCATGAGTCGTGTAGATAAAAAGAGCTTTTCATTTCAATCAGTAATGGAGAGTTCACATTGGGTAAAAGAGAGATTAAGAAAATCTGCTTAATGGAGCCACAAAGGCTACAAAACATCAACTGTGGCAACTGTACAATTTCTTAAGAACACATGTATGATATAACTTGTAAAAAGGTAACATTTTAGTTCATGTTAGGAATCATGAACAAATTTGATGAACATGACTAACTTCCTAGAGTCACATGAGTATGTGTTAGTCAATGAAGTAGTGAACAACACATAACCAAACTCCGCATGCTGCTTTACAATATAGCAGAAGTTTCATACATGCAACAGCTGGTCAAATACGGCCATGCTACTAACATAATACATCAGTATCTCAAACTTGAAATTAATGATTTCATGGTTCATAGGGGCTCTTGATTTTAGAAGCCATGTATCTAAAAAAAATATTTTATATAATGTATTATATTATGTATTATATTATGTATTATTTCATACATACGTTGCCTCTTTTTTAAAATTTTAATTGAAATTGGTAATTATTGCGTTCTTAAATTATAATGGAATCATTAATTTCTATGGGCCCAATCCTGACTAAAGAGTGCTTCTGTAGGTATACAAATGTTTCTGCTCCTAAGTTATGATCATATTTTCATAAGTGCAATTCTAGAACCCAAGATAAAGTCCTATACATGCATCTATCTCTATGTACAGCATAGCTACCCTACCCAATAGACCAAACTCTATTTGTTTNGAATGAAGTCATGCAGAGTTTTTATTATCTGTCCTCACACATCCATTTGCAAGTTTCAAACGCTCCTCATTTTCCCTTTGACCTACCCAGAGTTTCTACTGTATGATCTCTGCATAGGTTGCTGGCATTTTAAACTGCAGATCTGCACATCCGCTGGGCTCAATCTTTCGATCAGTTTGAAACCATCCCTTAGTAGTGTGACAAAATGTTTTTAAAAAAGGGTAAAACTATAATTTTTTTCTAGCTGCTTAAGGACATAATTTACATTAAACTGAAATTAATCACCACCAAATTGCAAGCTGTTCACTTAATCGGTATCTGGATCTTAACGACTGGTCTAATTTAATGATTCAATTTTGTGCCATCATGACCACAGAGAAACACTCCATCAATGTCACCTAGAGACCAGAAGGAAGTGGAACAGTTTCATTTTTAATGATTACTTAATTATCCTAAGTGGTTAAAGAACAGAAGTTCCCTTAATGCAAAGAAGGCCTAGTTTATCCAAGTGATAAGTGAAAGATGAACATCCGGTCCTTGCCTGGATAAATACATTTAAACCAACCAAATAAATGTTGANAGACTAAAATAGAAAAAAAACACCTCAATAACCCTTACTTAACAAATTATTTATTTGAAACAGGCATATAAAAACATCAATACAGAAAGTAATCTATATATCAGGGTCACATGCATATCCATTTATATATCAAATGCATACTGTAAGTAGCATCTANAGAACGTAAAACATTATGGCTTAATTATACTAAGCAAGGAGATTGCAGTTGGACATTAAAAAGTTGGGATGTTGCCCATAGCAACCAATCAGAGTCAAGCTCTCAGTTTCATTTTACATACAGGATAATGTGAGCTTGAATATGATTGGTTCCTATGGGCAATCTTCCTGCTTCCTGTAAATTTAGGCCCATGTGTTTGTCAGTTTTGAACGAATTAACTGTAAACTGTAAATGCTTAATACTTTTTATAGAAGTTGAATATGGTAAAAAATTATTTTGAATGCAATCCCATAATGGATTGCTAAGTATTATAATCACTAGTTCAATAAAAACAAGTCACAGTTTTAGATGTTGCTTGATCTGTACGCCACTATTATTTTAAATACACAACTGTATGGATTCCCATTATTGATGAATGGACTGAGGACATCATTAGGTGCAGTCACATGATTACATTTTGCATGTTAACTGGAATATTTAGAAAAAAAATTCATTGATCTAATTAACTAATGATGTAAATTCATTTTTCCAGTCTTAAGGCAAAAAAAAACAACAATACAAAAAACACAATCCTTCATAACTATGATGCCCTGGGAGAAAATACAATTCCTCCAAAATTAATAGAGTTTCAAAAATACATTACAAAATTCTAGCTCACAGGCATGCCGAGGATTGCTGACTCACAGCATGAAGACACACAGACTGCATGCTAACAAGTCCTGCACCTGGCCTCTCCATCCTGCTCCAAGCATATTACTAAACCAAGCATTCAATATGTTTTATGAAATAGGAGCAAGTTTATAGCAAGCAATATGATCAAGCTGATTCCACCTTCACAGTGTATATTCTTTTTTTTTACCCATACCCATCACAGATTATTCCATTCATATTTCTGAAACGTTATACTTGTGTAACTGGAAATTCTTTTTGCATGTTTATTGCTATGTGTCTTTGTCTTAAGTATCGTTCTGTTGTAATGTTTCCTGATCAGTTACCAGTCAGCAACCCGATTGTGTGTGTTTAGTCCACCAATTGGCATTATACTGTACTTATTTTACCTATTATCTTACTTCAAGCGAAACCCTTAGAACATGTCTGACAGAAAGACATCCACACAAATGCAAATGAAGTGCCATTGCACATACAGCAAGAAAAATTCTGAATGAAATTGACTCACACATGATCCATTAGTCTGTTGGAAGGATGCCAATCTACTGAAGATGACTGCTAGGGGATAACTTAGTTATAAATAATTGTGTTGCATCAAATATTATGGCTTCACTATACAGATATCTCAGTTACAGCGTACCACTAATATAAAGCAATAGACCTGTCTCTTCAAACATATCGGAAATTCATTTTATTACAGCATAGCTCAGCAAACCTGGTGAATGAAGAGAAAAAAAGCTAATTGCAAATGACTGATCACAGTTCTAAATTTCCAGTATTAACTGCTTCTTCCCTGGATGACAGTTTCTTCCATTATGTATCATCAGTGCCAAATACTAGAACTAGATAGATGTAAACCACTGGAACAGAAGACTTTCTATAGTCATGATGGGTAATCATCAATAACACATGAACACCATAAAAAGATATCAGCCAATGTCATCATGAGAACATCTGTAATGTAAAGAAATATGCCTATAAACGTGTTAGTCACAATCACTGCTTTACCATGCGTGACTTCACTTTAATATATGAACATCAGTATACTTACANGGGAGCCGCTTGTACACACCAGTGCGCTTTTCCCCCACTTTCGCAAATAGTAATAAGCAGAAAAGTATATAGCAATAAAAAGATGCATAGTTACTGGTTAGAGCAGTGGATTTGGTAGGTAGTTTTTCTTATTGCTATAAAAAAAAAAATTTCTGCATTATATATATATATATATATATTATATATTATATATTATATATATTATAAATACAATTTAAAGTATCCTATCAATATAGAAAGAAAAGAAAACTGATGGCAGGGACACTAACATAAACCATCAGCTGGAGCAGATATATTTACATATTATTGGTCTTTTGGGAGTTATTTGACGTCACTTTCATAACTACATATTTCCTTCCTGGTATATCTTTGTAGCGGGTAGCAACATGGTCACATGTGGATAGGATAAAACAAACAAAAAATATTGTATTTACAAAACTTAATTTAGTAATAAATTACTGCTGCAAGTTAATACGAAAGGATCTGTCCAGTGTATATCTTANCATTAAATAAAACAACAATTAAAAACAAATAATAAAAGTATTCAAAAATGCTTTATATATGTTATTTCTCANGACATAGGGCTGGATCCACACTTAATAACAATTGATTTATGCATGAAGTTGTGCATAAATTGGATGCGAGGTAGTATGGGATTAATGCATTGCACAGATCTGTTTTCTGTACAGTTTAGTGTCAGTAGGTATGTGTAGGTACTGTATGTGTTCCTTGCTTGTGTGCATAGTTAGCTATGGTGCTTGGGGGAGTGATTTACATTCTACAGTTCACCCTTATGCAGAGGGTTGTGTACCGAGAAGTTAAGCTAGGGTTTAAATCTGAACACATAAGGTCCAATCCCAAATGTGAAAGGAGAGTCTGGGAAGTACGCTCTACTTTGTTTTGTTTCCCTACAAAATACACCATATATAGCATCTCAAATTGGTCCTGCCTCTAAAATCTACCTCAACAACCTTGACATATACAACTAATGAAATGGGTTTTCCAATGACAGTAAAACGTGTACAGATCCTGAGGCTTCAATGTTGAATGTAAAAAGTATTAGACAAAATAGTTCCATGTTTCACATACTAAAAAATGGCCAATTAGTAATAAGTGTATGAGCTTGTCNTTACATCTCATAGGTTCGGTTATGCTTAAGGCGTCATTATGTAATGAAAATGGTATGCACAATGTTACATAAAGATGCCAGTAAGTCTTAATTTATATGCAAATATTTGACAGTACATACTCAATTTAATCTAAAAATATTTAATGTTGATGTTATGTTTTGTTTAATTACTATATTATATTAGNAACTGAGTAACCAGAGTGTCTGCAACTACGCATAACATGTCCTGCAGTAGACATGAACCTAAAAATAGGATATACATTTTTAATTCTTATTTTTTGCTTAAAAGATCTCCTTGTTACATTTAGCACCTTTTTTGTTTTAACACTTTTTTTTTTATTTTTTATGTTTGCCAACTAATACAAAACTTAAAATTGTAAATTACTTCTTCCAGATAAGTATGATGTGNATAGACATCTGCTGCAGGTTATGAAACAGAATACCACCATGTACGTTCTGGGATCTGATGGAAGCACTAAAAAGCTTTGGAAATACTAAGTGGATTAGTCCTTTGCTAAGATAATTGATCATCGAGGAACATCAATCACAAGGACAGGATAGTACATGTTAATGCGCACTTCACATCACTGCCTTGCCCTGGGAAAGGAATAAAAAGCTTAAAGAGGTAACTTATAGGAAGTGGACTTGTAATATATAGCAGCTCCAGTTGGTGAATTAAAATGTCTTCCAATGGTAAGGAATAAAAATAATGGCATCCTAGCAATATCCATAATGCAGATATGTTTCAATTAATAAAAAAGAAGATATAGGGATTGAATAGTTCACTGAAGAAACTATTGAATTAGCAAAGGTTTAAGGCAAAAACTATATTACTGATATAAAGAGAAACCACCAAAAGGATATTGGTATTTTTCATTATTCTTATTAATAGTAGCCTCATACGAGCTGGAGTTCATTTCTAATTTATTAATAATGTATTAAAGGGCATTAGTGTCCAACAAATAGTGAGACATCCATTTTGTGGTGTTCAAAGAAAAATAGATGAGCATTGGTTGTGTCATCATACCATCATAGCTTTCATTTTCTTATAATATTGGTCAAGACTATGGGCCAGATTTAGCTTTTCACTCTCATGACTATTACACTCTCATGGGCAAAACCATGTTGAATTGCAGGGGAGGTAAATTTAATTAGTTGCAATCAGCATAACAAGTGACAGCTGATNTTTCCTAGNNCAAGTGTAATAACAGTGTAACAGTAACACTGGTCAGTATNTGTGTGCAACATGCAACAATAAAGTATTCTCCCTGCATGCAAACACTGACATTCATTTTACCTCCCCTGCAATTCATCATGGTTTGCCCATGAGAGTGTAACTCATGAGTGTAAGTGATGAGAGTGAAAAGCTGAATCCAGCCCTATGACTTTAATCCAGGACTATTTCTTTGTAATATGCACAATACACAAAAGAAATATATACACTCAAGTTCAAGAAAGGACACTGGCAAAAAATAAATTATAGATATAAAATATCTATATATATATTTTATATCTATGAATTATAAACTATACCCAAGGGGTGAGCTAACAAGTGGTCAAATTAAAAACACTTTTATGCTCTGTATAAAAACCAGTAACAAATAATATCTAGCACCACACTACACATAAGAACACAAAATAAATGATTTATAATAAGGACAATATATATTGCAACAGATATATGATAACACATTGGCCTAACTTTACTAAACAGGGAGATTAAAANGGGGGGATGTTGACCATAGCAANCAATCAGTTCCATTTTACATACTGGAGAATGAGAGCTTGAATCTGATTGGTTGCTATGNGCNACATTCCCACTTTTCAATTTCCCTGTTTAGTAANTTTAAGCCCTACACTATATTGACANAGTCCATATTGTTTTTGCTATGCTATGTTTTAGTATTAGTCATTTACCCAACCTAAAGATGTAGGTGAAAAATCTGTTATGTGTGATACCACTTAAAGCCATAACCAACAGTATTCCACTTGAGATAGGTGGACTATCACAGTGAACCATTAATCAGTGTGTTCTTACAGAAGCCACATACTCAAACAACAAACGAAACCTACTTAAGATGTAGACATCCATAATAAAACAAGTGACTGCTCAAACATCCACCAAATAAACAATTTACTGAAATATTAATACAATTATTTTTGCATGATGGTATTAGAAAAGCAAACTTGAAATTATCCTGTTTGTGATGGCTATAGAATTGTCTAAATATCCTTCTTTAAATCATCCACAATAATCACAACTGAAGAATTGAAAATGTATGGTAGTAGGCCACATGCGAGCATTACCAAGGAATAAGTTACATGAAAGTCATGTATAGGCATATATTCATACACATTACAAATAAAAGTCACTTGACAGCCTCTAACAAAATTCATCATTTAAGGGGCTTGTAACTGGTAAATGTGACTAATAATTCATTATGACTGTTAAATAATGATTGTTAGGTGTTTTCATGATTATATCTATGATACAGAAGTGAATGTAACTCTGAAATGCCCATAGAGAATGGAAAAATGGTTTCCTGACACTGAATGCGGAGTTACAGGAAGAACAGACAAATTCACTTTACAATGGATCAATAAAACATATTGTGGATCCAAAGTTTTGAGCAACCAAAAAAGTTCTCTCTGAATAAAACAGGTTGCAACACAAAAAAAAATAGTGGTTGCATTTCAATTAAGGATTGCCTCCCCCAGCATTTCATCATGCGTTTTAGCTGACTAGTTTAATGTATGTATGAATATAGTGGAGACTGTCAAAATCCCCTGTAACCCTTCAAACCTCAGAAACCAATGTTCTCTTTCTTATGTGAATTCATTATGCATNTAATAAAATATTTATGGGATCTGAAAATAGTATTGATAAGTATAAGCATTTAAATGTACATGTATCTAGTTACCATGGTTGGCAATAGCAACCTAATAGCATATACCACACATAAAAAACGAAAAATATAAATCCTAAATAATCCTTCATTTAATTAAACAAACAGCTATAACTAATTAATAAACATGGAATTTAATGACGTATTTTTAGTCCTAATTATTTACTGATATAAAAACTGGCATGACAATGCATTGACTAATACGGTGTTAATGCAATATCTGTCACAGCTTATTGTGTGTTTTAAATAATAAAAAATGGTCTTCTGTTGTTTAACTTAGCTGAACTACAAGTGCCAAAAAGCATTATAATGTGTATAACAGAGAANAGCAATCCCAGATGACTTTTTATGCGTTTTTAACATGCAATTAGCTACTTATCACCTGCCAAATTAAATTTAACTCTTTAAATATGAATATCAGGTTGTATTTGCAACAGACATCCAGCTGTCTGAAAGGAAACAGCTACTAAATCATATGGGAACAAGACTAATTAAGGCCTGGAACGTGTAACAGAAGGGCTACAGCCTTCAATGACTTTGTTGACAATGAACACTTAATAAATCAGGGGCACAGGGCAACCAGGAGGGGGATGCTTTCTGTAAGGCACGCTGTGTGGTATTATTTGGCAAATCATTTTCGTAGTTGGAAACACTTGTTGTAATGCCTACATATTCTAGCACCATTACTGCTATATATTATGCATATTCACACGGAATGCATTGCAAACATTGCTTTCACTGTGGTAATCCATGGCAGTGGAGAATTGCAAGTGTGGAATTTCGGATTATATACATTTCTACACTANACTTGTGCGTGATTTATACATTTGATCCAATTTAATCATGGAAGCATGGAATGTGCTCTCTTGCATGCTGAAAAGGGAAGAGGAAAGCAATCTCTCTAATTGTAACGGGGAAACAGCCTGCCAAACCTTTCACTGTCTCTCTCGCTCTCTCTCTGTCTCTCTCGCGCTCTCTTTCTCGCTCTCTCTCTCTTTCGCTCTCTCATCTTGATCTTTTTGGGCAAACTGATTGACACGTTAAAACTGCATTGCAGTCTGGTACATTTTCCAAATACAGGGTTACAGTTGGTGTTGGCGCCACATGGTGACAAGGAGCTTTCCTCCATACCTTGGTGAAATTCTGTCTCTTGAAAGGAAGAAAAACACNAAAACAGCTGTTTCATCTAATCCATATTGATTGTGCATTGGATTTCAGGAACACAAGCCTTTTAAGTATATTTTGTAGTTGTAATGTCTTAGGATCTTTTGCACACTAAAAAGCATGATCACATTAAGGTTTTGGTTGTATAACGGCGCGCTGTTATATTATGTGCCCAATCTGAAATGGACTAACCTGAATTAAAATGTCTTCACAATGGTATTACAAGAGTGCATACGTATTCAATAATCTGGATGCAGTAACAATTACAATTATATTTAAGGTGATGTCGTCAATATATCCGTTAGCATTGATTAAATCTTATTTAATAAATAAATAAATAAATAAATAAATAAAAGATGTATTCAACTATGGCAAAGGAATTCGACAATGATCATTACAAGCCATAGCTTGAGTATCCTCCGAATCTGCTCAACCCATGTGCTCTGTCTATGTTCTTTATGTAGTCTTTGACCTTCCATGCAGAGGAATCAACAGGATCCTGATAATAAGCCTTGTGAACTTTGTGTAAATGAGTTTTCCCCCCATCATGTCTGATAAAAGATTGCGCCATGCACACAATACATTTTTAGGTGGGAACTCTTTATAAAAATGGAAGAAATACTGTAATGTCGCTATTTGAGAGCAGAGATCTCGGCATTTCTTTTGTTCTACATTCCACTCAGCTTATTAATAATGCACACAAAGGCATTAGCCAGACAGGAAAAAAAAATGAAAGTACATAGAGACATTAAATTTAATCTGCCCACTCAGGTGCATTGGACTGAAATCATGTTAAAATGTTATTTAACTTTCTACATAAAATACAAACATATGTCATCGACTAAGTATTACAGGGCCATAACATGTATACAATGGCTTTCTCTTCTTATACCTTGTTTGACTTATATCTATTTTCCTATCTGTCTCCCTCCCCCAGCCTCGACCATAAAGTAAAATCAATTATACATTACCGGGCTATGACCTTGAGGGATATATTTACATGGATCCTGCTAGAGATACATTCAGCATAACAGGATTTCTCTTTGTGTGTCTGATGTGCATGTGTTGTGTGTTTGATGTGTTTTTTTTTTAAATTGAGCAAAACAAATGAATACAAATAATACAGTACAATTACTAATATCTTGTTAATAATAATAATAATAATAATAATAATAATAA
>JABWIB010012495.1:0-15115 GCA_016617825.1 Platyplectrum ornatum | reverse complement strand
TGTACACTGGAGACTATGGCCTCGCCTGGCAGCCCGTCCACACGTGTGAGGTGACGCAGCCAGAGTGGCGTGTCTCCCAGTCCCAGCCATCACCGCACGCTCTCACAGGCGCCAGACTGCCTCCCGGGTGATCGGCGGGTCTAGTTCACAGTCTCGTTCGCTGACGTCACTTCCGGGGCACAGTTGTGCGTACAGGGGCGCAGATAGCCCAGACGGATGGTCAAAATGGCGGCCACGCAGATAACGGACGAGGAGCTTGTTTCCGAGCTGAGGCGCTCTGGCGTAATGCCGGGTCCGGTAACGGACAGTACCCGACCGGTTTATCTGAAGAAACTAAAGAAGCTGCGAGAGGAACAGAAGCCACGGTTCGGGAAGACGCGGGTAGCAAATAACAACAACAACAACCTGGCGGCAGATGGTCGTTTGGAAGGCACCACAAGCCACCCGCCTTCTGGGGATGTGACGCACAGGCGAAGCGGCCGGTACAGTCAGCAGGCCGGGAAGCCCTCGCCGATATTGGGCTTCAGCTCCGATGAGTCGGACGTGGATATTGGGCAGGGGGCACATGGCGGGAGAAGGGAGAGAAGCGGTACCCCCCAGCCGGAGAGGAGTCCTGCCCAGCGGAACTGTATGGATGCGGTAGACGGGCGGAAGGCGCCTGTCTGGTGGGGGGCGCGCAGGCCGCACAGCCCCCAGCTCCGCGACGACGCCGAGGAAGAGGCCAGTAAAAGTCGGACTGTGAACGGCAGCCGCCTCTCTCATTGTCGGGACTACTCGGACTCTGATGACGCGGACATCGGGGGAGACGAGCCCCGGAGGCGCCGGAGCAGAGGCGGCGTGACTAAACAGGCCTGGGACAACGGCATGGATGGGGATGAGCCGATGAGTAGACCGGGGTGGGACAGGGAGGGTTACCCGGTGTCTGCAAGGCATCGGGGCGCCGCCGCCGCCAGGAAGCCCCCTTCTCAGGCAGACACAGACACTCGTAAGAGCAACAACCACCTAGGGGCTCACTACAGCCCGACAGGCAACAGCATTCCAGCCCGGAGCCCGCACTCCAACCATGTGCTGCCCAACCACACTCACTACCCATACACCAGCAGCAAGAAGAAGCCGCCTGCGCCCGAGGAGGAACTACTGCAGCAATTCAGGAGTGAGGAAGTGTCTCATCCAGGGGGCTTCAGCGCCCATTACCTGTCCATGTTCCTCCTCACTGCAGCCTGCCTCTTCTTCCTGCTGCTGGGACTGACCTACCTGAGGATGAGAGGCACAGGGCTCTCCGGGGAGCACAGCTGTAAGTATCCACATCATGGCTGCCTGTAATAGCAGCATTGGTGGGGGACAGCATAAAGGGAGTGGTGTGTCTACTGCATGGACACTTGTCTGACCTCAGTCTGGATTCTGGGTTATTCTCTATAGTTGTTGGATCAGACATGATGATGCCATGCATGATGTATTCCTACCATAGCAATCAATCTGATTCTAGTATATAAAAGGAAACTGAGAGCTAGAATCTGATTGGTTGCTATGGGCAGCATGTTTAGTAAATATAGGCCTTGATGCGTTAATGAACTTATTTGGTAGTAACTTGTGCTTACTTGGATACTTTATCGTTCTTCATTGCAAAGCTACTCAGTGTAGCACACAGGAGTAGTAGTGAAGTATGTCTGCTACTTATTATGGCCAAAATCCTTTCAGCCATACAATAAATTGCAACACGACTCCTCGTGTTTCTTTATATGTATGGTTTATAGGTAGTCTAGGCATGCATTTATATTTGATTTACCTTTTGTTAGTGTTTTTTAATGTTGCTGTTGTGGTTCCCAACCTGTTTTTGTTCGAGGCACATTTAGGGGTGCCATGAAAAAATCTGGAAACCCCCAAGACAAAATAATTACCAAGCAGTTCCATTTTAAAAGTAAGAGTCAAGATAGAGTAATCACTATATAGGTAAAGACAGGAATACTTCAGGCTGACATAAAATCATGTGTAGCCCCTATACAAGAAGTAACATAATGTCAGCAGCACTTAGGGGGCCATGANTGGATTAAAAGCAGGTCAATAAAATAAGCCCTACCCCGAAAATAAGCCCTATGGTGTTTTTTTGTCCTGAAAAGAAAATAAGACAGTGTCTTATTATTGGGGAAACACGGTATTATTGAGCTATATGAAGTAGGCACCCAATAATGTGATGCTGATTGTCCCTACAGTGTCAGTGGGCAATAGATTCATAGCTGCACGTGACCTTACCGGTGAATAAACCGCACACAATTGTTTATATAAAATCGTTAATTCAAAAACCTGGTGCCAATACTTTCCAAACATTTGTAGAGCTTCGATACTTACACAGCCACATAGAAACACAATGTAAGCGCTCATACAAGGCACCCAACAATGCAATACTGACTGCAACAGGCAGCAGTGCCATGATTGGTGGTCCAGCAATCAGTACAAAGCATTAGGTCCTATTTTCTGGTTGCTGTGGTGATGTGGGGTTTAGAATTTAATGATCCCTGGCATAATAGTTAGAGCACTATATGCTTGTGTGGCGATCATGTTTTCAGTAGAAGTAAATGATTTCATGAACTGCTAGTCTAAGTAAAAACTAGTTTCTAACTGGAATTTTACTTAAATGTGTCTCGAAAGATGCGCGTATCATTGATTATGTTTCCCAACAGTCTTTTATTCCTTTAAATATTTGACATTTTTGCAATACTTATCTAGAGACAAAAGATGTTTTCTATTATAGGTGTGTAGTTTCTTTTGGTTTGGTTTTAAAACCATTGTAACATGAAACAGACTTTGTTACAGCTGAACAAGCCTTAACACGTTTATACAAACCTGAAATTGTTAGTTACAACAGGACTTCTAATGATGGAGCAATACATTCATATAGCTTGTTGTTGCATTCCTGTCATTGGCATGGAGAATTAGTTATAGGGGTTTTTCAGCTTTGTTTTGTGCATAAAACTTTCATAATCACTTTTTAGATTATTGTAGTCCTGACACACCAAGGGTTTTTATAGTAATAGCAAGTTGGTTATTTACTATTGTTATGAACGAATTGTACTAATACCATATAACCCACTTAGTTAGTAAACATAAGATTTCCGTCTTTAAATGTGAGGTTTATAATGTTGGTTTTTGCGTTTGGCTTTTGTAGTAACATAGGGGCCGATTCAATCCCCTTCGCGCGATCTTTTACTGCCTTACGCTATTTGCATAAGGCAGGAAATCTCGCGTTTTTTCGTTCGCACCTCTTAGAGGTGCGTGCAAAAAGACGCGAGGTTTCAGTCCCGTAATAGAAGGGAAAAAGCGCACTTCGCGTTTTTTCCCGTCTTCGCGCGGGATTGAATCGGCCCCATAGAGCTGCATCGAGCTTTGCTTGATTTACATAATCTACACAGGTATCCTGCGTGACTAGAAACATCTGTGCATGTGAAAAACTAGTACGGTTTTCAAATGTCTTCAGAGACTTACCTGCAGGTAGAGATCTGTTCCTTAAAAAGAGACCCAGAAGACTATACTAGGGTTCAGATTGAGCTATATACATTTATTCATTTCTCATGTATTCCTCTTTTTTTTTTTTTTTTTTTTTTTTTTTATTGTAGCTAATTTAAAATTTGATATTCATCTTAATTTTCCTTGTCTCTTTAGTAAGACGTCCTGATGGGATTCCTGGTGATGTAAGTGCTAACCTTTTTTCTTTTAATTTGTACGTGGAAGTAGTCTTTATTCATCTTATGTTATTGCAAAATGTAACCTATAATATAGAGTAAGGGTTGACAAATATTTTGAATAGTTAAATAAGCTCTGCAACCAAAATGTAGGTGCCTGATATTTGGATTTTGTGTTTTTTTTTTTATTACATGTATGCTCTTAGACATACCTGTATATATAAATACTTATAGATGCATACTTGCATACACTTCTATTTTCTGTACATGCATTTACTTTATTTACCTTCCCATGCNTTTAAACTTTGTCAGTGGTTCCCAAACTCTGTCGTGGCACCCTTAGGGTCTCCATAATTTTTCAAGGCACCCCAAGACAAAATAATGACTTTTTTTTAATAACTATTTACTATTGACTAGTTTAATAACTATTTAGATAAAGACAAATACTTTTGTCATTCTGTGGCACCCCAGGGAGCCTAGGCGTACAGTTTGGGAATGACTATTGTATATACTCCAGTACACCTTTTATTGTATATACTCCAGTACACCTTTACATATATAAATAAGAGTTTTACTCAATAAAGACTCCTCTGTCTCCCCAATGGGAACTTTCTGTCTGGCTCCTCCACTTGGTTTTTCGGTTTTCTGTGGGAGAAACCTAATGGAGGGGAAGGTCCTCACTACGTGTTAATCTGATCCTGATTTCTTATTGTCATGGTGACCAGTATTTATTGAGCCATGATAAAGGGCATAAAACAATAGTTAACTTATACATACATCAACTAGTTAATCTGAGTAAGGGGTTTTAATTAAGTACACTGTATACCTTTGATCATAATCAGGCAATGCGGCTTGAAATAAAAAGACATTTGATCATTTTCTGTTGGCATTGAATGTAAAAATACCATAATGTCCACACGCTATATGCTCTAGTAAAATATCAATTAGTGAGATTATTATATGGCACAAATTGATTTTTTAGCCAGTATCATTAACAGTAAAATGTATTAATTGGAAACCATTTATAATCTTTCCCTCGTGGGATCCCAAATAACCAAAACGTACCTATTTTATACCTTCTAACAGATAAGGCTAGCTTATCTAGTGTTAGAGGGGTGAGGAAACATGCTGCAGTCTCTGATAAATCATGACCCAAGTATAAGCCAAGGAGGAGCTTTTCTAGCACATTTTTTTGGCTTATACTCGAGTATATATGGTTAAATTGAGTCTTTCATGATTCTGTCTTTGCAAATGTGCTTTAACCATTTGGGAAGCAAACAGTCCTCTTCTGTCAGTGTTGTCTGTGCTTATATTCATTCTGTTACCTGTCTTTTTACTTGTATGTATCCTGAATGAATTCATAGTAATAGATTTTAATGACCTTGTTTCTATTTTAGACAGCAGAGAATAAACTCCTGATGAATACGTTGCATAAATTACATGATATACTGGCAAAGAGAGCAGGTAACTATGGCAATTTGTTTCATTTAAGTAAGCGTTTTGACTTAAACTGACAAGTTACACTTGTATAATTTCGACAGTCGACAGGAAAAAATTCTGCACATCCTAGCGATATATTAAAAAATGAATACCATAAAGTGTATAAGATAATAACATTTCTTAGAATATATTTAATATTTAAGCAGACACTGGTTTATCGGTATTTTTGGTTCTGTATGTTGTAGAAATGCTTAGGGCAAGCGGTGCATTTGTATAGTCTTCTATCACTATACTGATCATTTTAACATAGCTGCTTGGAATGTTGAATGTTCCCTATTTTCAACAGGGTTACATTTCAGAATCCTATACAGGAAGAAATAAGAAAATTCAGGATTTTATGAACTAATTCAGTTTAGCCAAATTGAGACTCTTTGGCTTAGACATAGTAAACTGACTAGCAGAAGATGTTATCCATAGCAACTAATCAACTTCTAGATTTCCCATTCATATTACGTTCTAGAGAATGTCAGCTAGAGTCTGGATGCCATGGACAAACATCTCCACTGTTTCTTTTCTGTAGTTTAGTAAATCTTGGGTTTATCTTTGTGTTAAGAAACTGGGCAAGATTAGATTTTTTTTTTATATATTTGAGTATATCTTTTAGTTGCTTAGAGGTTACCTTGGATTCTTTTGTGACCTTGTGGCTCTCGGACACCGCCGCCTTTGTTAGTCGACCACTCCTGTAGATGCTAATAATGGTCTTGAATTTCCTCTATTTGTACACAATCTGTCTGACCATGGATTGGTGCAGCCCAAACGTATTAGAAATGGTTTTGTAACCTTTTCCAACCTGATGTCCCTCCGCAATCCCCTTTGTTCGTGCCATTATACATTTCTGGAAACTAGTTATAAAGATTAGAATTGAATAGATCCCTATTCTTTAAATATAACAGGTCATCCAGTTATAACTATTTGTCAGGTTAACTGACACAGTCTGACTCTAATTTCACCATGAAAACATTTGCTCATCTTAAATGTTCACATTTTTTAGTCACTTACAGGTATGTGGTGTTGGATCATTTTAATTAATAACTGATCAAGTCTAATATATATGATATTTGTTTTCTAAAGGGAATTGTAAACTTTCAAGCACCACTGTATATTTTATACATAATGGGATCATGCAAATAAGCTTGTATGTTGAGCTATATTTATTCTTATAATACATTTTCCAGGTACAGTTAGTATTCTTTTCATTGCTCAATTGGTGGGTTTATTTTGGTGTTTTTATTTTTATTTGAAAGCACATTTTAAAAGATTTTATAACCATTTTCCTTTAGGAGATTATATCTGTGGTGATGCTGACTACAGTCGTGTTTCCGTCCAGGAAGCAGTGGAGTATTTACAGGTATTTGATTTTTGCTGTTCTCAATGCATTTTGTTATATGTCAGTCTTTGCACTTGAATCTAACATTCTTAAGATTTTTTTTTCTCATCTTTTTTTTCACTTTTTATTTACAAGTTGAATATATACCTGTACTGGCTGTTTGATTACCTTTTATTTTCCTTTACTACAGGGTATAGGTGAAGAATATGTTAGCCAGTTGAACAGCTCCTTGGAATGGATTTTACAGTCTGGACAAGATGTTGGAATCAAGTGAGTCCTATTGTCATGTAAATTAAAATAACATGTCTCCTCTGAAACCATATGCTTTGTTACCTTTGAGGCTATGCTAGCCTCGCATTATATAAAATACTTATTCTAGAGATGGAAGCGGTGGGCATTTCTTTACTTTGTACCTATTCATTTTGTAATTGCTTTAAAACAAAGCTCTTATAGAAAAAAAAAGCAAAAATAATGGTAGAATTAGAAGTTTAATTTGTGGGATGTAGTTTTCCATTCATTTAAATAGGTTAGGTCTTCTAGATTATTTATCACCTTAGCAAATGGCAGCTTCACCCCTTCACACTTATCCTGCAATGCATTTTTAATAGCTGTCTTCTGCACACATCCATTTTATGACCTCCTCTGTACAATTAAGGTAGTTCCCACAGCTCAACACATGAGGAGTTTAGTAGCCTGTGTTTTCTGAAAATAAGTCCCACCCTTTTATGAGCTACATCCCCTTGCCAACACAGAAGATAGTTCTTGCTTGATGAACTTGTTGGAGATGCTCCTTGGTTAAGTAACAACTGCCATAGAAAAAGTCACTCTCCAAACTTTGCTTGAAACAGCAGTGAAGGCACACATTTACATGTAGTGCACCGACTCCTAATCAGTGTTTCAAACAGTCAAGAAAAAGACAGACCTTAACATTACAAGCTCAGGTGAGGTGCCACTCGACTGCTTTGTTCCCGGCATACGCTAGTCCTCCCAAGTCCTGGCGTATGACCTGGGATTCTGCAGAGGTGGTGGTATAGGCACTGGACTTCACTGGCCACGAGTAACCATGCCAACTTGAAATATACAAAAATAAAAATAATGAACAATATTCGTTCATTAATCAAGTCATCTAACAGATTGTTCATTGTTAGCCTAAAAAGCCTCTGAAAAATGTTGCTACAAGGTTTTATAGAGGATTTGCAATAGTGATGCAGAGAAAAAAGCCTGAACTGTTGAAGATAAACAATGAGAATTACAGAATGACCAATTGTAGCAAAAAAAAACACATTAACTGAAGAACTGACTGATAATTCCTTTATAAAAAAGGACGATGGATCCATATGCACTCATGCAGTAGTAAAGTTTTGTCATAATGTCCTGGGCATATGGTCAATTCCCATCCATAAAATATTATTAAGAACATACTTTTGATTCTTCCAGTGCTTGCCTACTGGTTGGTCGATTATCTCATCTTTCCGACCAGAGCTGAAGGGTAAACTAGGGTACAATACCTAGGTAAACTAGGTAGTAAAGTTTGATATTTCGAACCAGGCATCGTGAAAATGGTAGGCCAGAGAATTTGCCTATTATTGGCAACCTGGGTCCTTGTGACTGTGTAAAGAAAAGGAAATGAAGGATGTTTGACTAAAAGTCCTCCAACCACCAACTAATATATTCATTCGTAACACCCTCAGATTTTTTTTCTACCATGTGAATATATATGGCAGTGGGGTTCCCTGCTAGCTTACTAATAAATACATACATCAGCCAGCTGCCTTTTGGATTTCCCTGAAATGATCACTGTTGTTCTTGGTAAAGCTTTTTATGAAGCATTCTATGAACTGGAATTAAAACATGACTTGCCTTTTAGTTCTCTGGGTTTAATGGTAGAGACTTCCATAGATGTGTGACGTTTGCCCAGATGCTCTTTAAGCCTCAGGGGTATATTTACTAAGCTGCAAGTTTGCAGTGAGATTGGAAAGTGGAGATGCTGCCCATGGCAACCAATCAGATTCGAGTTCACATTCTCCAGTGTGTAAAATGAAACTGAAAGCGTGAATCTGATTGGTTGCCATGGGCAACATCTCCACTTTCCAATCTCGCTGCAAACTCGCGGCTTAGCTTTGCTTCTTCAGAGTTTGGTGTGAATGAACTCCAGACCTGGTCATAGGCTGCTTTGAACACATCCAGGGATGAAGTGGAATGCTGACTACAAGTATTTTTGTTTTTGTTACCTTTATTTTCTTTAGGTGTTCTGGAGTTTTGGATGATGAAAGCTTAAATGTAACCAGTGTGAAATATTTGGAATCCACACGGCCACAGATGTCCTTTTTATGTCGTATCCGACGTGCAGTGATTACTGTAGCCCACAGACTATCCATCTTACTTTTAGGTAATTTTTTTTTCATACCCAGTCTTATTTAAAAGGTAACAATTTTTTTTTTTTTTTGGGGGGGGGGGAAGACACTTTTCTAGTGTCTTGCTGTTTGTGCTTTTAAAGGTAGCTGCACAGTTGGTAAAGTGTATTCCTGCAAATACGTTTTTTATCTCCTTCCTGTAAAGATTCTTGCAACATCATTGTTTATTGATAGAAAATCATTATTGATTGGTCACTTCATTAAAGTCAAACTGCATTAGAAGTCATCATTAGAAGTTTTACTTCTATGAAGTTAAGGAAGTGATGAATAATACTGAAGTGGGCAGTGCATATCAAAAGAATAAAAAATACGCCCAACAATGAGCCCCAGTATAATATCAAGTTAATTATTCAATGCTTTGAAAGGGTGTTTGTGTGTGTCTATATACAAATCGCACCTGTAAGTTTTTGTGCCAAATAAAAGGGCATGCAGTGTCAGGGTTGTTATATTCTCACATCTGTGCAACTGCTTGGACAGACAGACTCCCAATAGCAATATTTCCTAAAATAGTGACTGTCCAGAAGTCTGATATGCAGTGTGTTCACTCTAGGCATACCATGGCTTACTCTATTGCATGCACAGCTCTACATCTTTTCTAAAGCTGGGTTAAGTGTCCTTTTCCTTTAATCTGTATAAAATGTATTATTCACGTTGTTACAGTAGATATTCCTGATAAATGTGTTGTATTAATTTTTTTAAAAAAAACTTTAGGCATCGCTATGGTTTTTGGAGTTCTTCGTTATATGCGATATCGATGGAAAAAAGAGGAGGAGGAAACTAAACAGATGTATGACATGGTGGTAAAAATTATAGGCAAGTGATGTTATGTATATTAATAGATTTGATGAAGATTGTATAAAACTGTTTTGGAAATGGTGTAGAATATTTTCCAAATAAATTTCACCTTACCGATGAGAAGCTTTTTCTTTCTTAAGGCATAATTCTTCCCTCAAGTACTAGAAACCTAGAGGAGGTCATTACATTAGCTATGCCATCTAACATTGGTACCTATTGCTTAATTTCAGATGTATTAAAAAGTCACAATGAAGCTTGTCAAGAAAACAAAGAACTAGAACCCTTTACACCAATCCCGCATCTGAGAGACTCCTTGATACCTCCGTGTGATCGGTATGTTTTAAAAATCCCACCACATTTTTTTATTTGTTCTTATTATTTGTAAGTTTATTAATAGTTTTAAATTACAAAAAGTATTTTATCCTTTCTTGCTATTATAATCAAGTATAATGATTTTGTTGAACATTCAGCTGTTGGCTATTCTACTCAAGCATATGTGATATTTTTAAACTGCTGCGTTAGTAATACCCATTTGTCTTACAGTGATCAATTTGTAGCATTTTATTTAACTGGCTACTAATATTCCCGTGCCTTTTTAGTAGCTGTCATTTCTAAACGTTTGAATGACTAACCACTCTATTTATCTTCTACTATTGACATTGTATAAAACATGCAAAGTGAGAGTTTGATATCACATACATACACAAAACGTGTCTGTGTTAATTTTATATGCCTAGAGACTAGTTTCTACTGATGTGTAGCGTTTCGATGTTCTATAGAGTTCAATTTCTTC
This sequence comes from Platyplectrum ornatum, assembly GCA_016617825.1. Taxonomy (NCBI): domain Eukaryota; kingdom Metazoa; phylum Chordata; class Amphibia; order Anura; family Limnodynastidae; genus Platyplectrum; species Platyplectrum ornatum. Next base: position 4,609 of record JABWIB010012495.1, on the reverse strand, counting down.
CCCATCTCTTTACATCAAAGGAAAAAAATGAAGAATGTGTGGGAACGAGCAGTTGAATTTTTGGCTGCAAATGAATCTCGTGTACGTACAGAAACACAAAATATAAAAGGTGCAGACTTCCTTGTATGGAAATGGATTCAGCCTTCCACATGTGAAAAAATTTCAGCCATACCGTCTAAAGTGTGGCAAGGTCGAGGTATGTTCTTGCTTACCTTAACATTGTAATTATTTATGTCTGATGTCTGAATTATTACAGTAGTTGTATACATTTTAAAGAAGAGAAAAAATAGGTAGATAAATCAGAGAATGCATTAAAGCTTATGTAGCTAACTTGACAAAATATGTATTCTGTCCTATCTTCTTTTTTACGACTGTACCCTTCACACACCACCTTAACCATTTTTCTTTCTGTATTTTATTACCCAGGCAAATCAATTGGACCCTTGCACATTTACTTTTGTTTATTGACTTTAGTTAAATTAATTTAATTAATGTGTTAATGGCTGGTTTAGACAACCGAAAACTGTTGGGCCTATATTTATTAAGCAGGGAGATTGAAAAGTGGGGATGTTGCCCATAGCAACCAATCAGATTCAAGTTCACATTCACCTCAGTATTTAAAATGAAACTGCTATGGGCAACAGCCCCACTTTTCAATCTCCCTGCTTAGTAAATATAGGCCTTGGTCTACTTTTATGGAGTTGAAGTATATTTTTCACCCTTTTTTATATTTTATTTTGCAGCTTTCCCTCAAGATAAAAGAAATTCTCCTCCGAATAGCTTGACTCCATGTTTAAAGATCCGCAATATGTTTGATCCAGTAATGTGAGTACATAACAGTTAACAATGTAAATTACTAAAATTTCTTGCCAAAAATGTTTGGGCTAAATTAAAAATCAACATTAAGACCTATAGCCCAAAGCTTGTGTATGTTGCATTGTAAGTTTTAATAATTGTTGGTACCAGATGTTTGATTTTCTTCTTGGTTTTTCTGCCACCCCTTTACAAAGCTGCTTCTATACAGAATGCATGTTGAACTATTTTGAATTTCTAGTGACCTTTGCAAACAGACATAATCACTATTCTAGGTGTTTCTGAAGTATGTTTTTGTTTTTTTTTTATTAGTGTAAACAAATACCTCTTGATTGTTGCAAAACATCCATTGGGAGTAATAACAATTTTCTAATCTCTACTGTATACCATTCTTGCAGGGAAATTGGAGATCACTGGCATTTGGCAATTCAAGAAGCAATTTTGGAGAAGTGTAGTGATAATGAAGGGATTGTTCACATTGCGGTAGACAAAAACTCCCGTGAGGTAAGCTTTTTTTTTTTTTTTTTTTATAATGCCTTTGAAATAAAACTGTGTTATTCATGTAAATTGTCTTTGATTTTGCAGGGTTGTGTATACGTTAAATGTTTGTCTCCAGATTATGCAGGAAAAGCTTTCAAAGCACTTCATGGCTCCTGGTTTGATGGTAAGTAAAACCATCAGACTTCTCATTAACTGGTTTTGTTTAAAAATAATAATAAAAAAATATATATTTTAACAATCTTTATTCTCTTATATAGGAAAGCTGGTGACTGTGAAATACTTGCGATTAGACAGATACCATCATCGCTTTCCTCAAGCTCTCACATGTCACACTCCTTTGAAGCCATTAAACAAACATATGAACTCTATGTCACAGTTAAATATCCCAACAGGCACATTGAATTCTCAGTCATCATGAGAAAGTTTACCATAATGACTGTTGTTTGCATCAGGAGTGGGGCCCTGACTTGCACCTGTCTTCCTCCCTTTTTTTTTTCCTTTCTTCTCCATTCCCAACCCCCTCCCATTTTTTTTTCTTTTTATCCCCACAGTCATCAGTTTATCATGTTTTCCAGGCAAAAACGTCATTTTGTGAGACATCCAAAGGATACTACATGCTGACCAGTATATAAGTGTTGGAATACAATGGCTTACATTGCATCTTGTTTTTATAAGACGCCTTTTTAAAGACCATTTTCAAATGTTAATGGTTTGTTTGTGAACCAGATGACTGTTTTTCTTAAAATGAAATGCAGAAGATAATTTATTGAATTCCTATGGGATCCTGGAACCTTTTCCATATATAAATATTATATACCCTTATAGTAAAATTGTACATTTTGAGGATTTATCATTTATGATTTCTGCTGCTGTAGATAGTGATTTATTTTTTTGCAGCTGAAGTACAGGGAATATCTGGCTTTGGACAGGAAATGGAAGACAAATACTGACCTTTTTGTATTTAATGTAAATGAGGGTGACGGCAATTCTTGTGCAAATGTCTGCTTAAAAGCAGTAAATAAGCTTCCTATTTTATTCATAACATAATGTTATTTTATATAATAAATTGGCTGCACTGTCTCATTAAGGTCAAACAGCCAGTTACCTTTAAAAGTATTAGTTAACAGTTTAAAAATCTTTTCTAGGTTTTATATAAAACGTCTGACTATGGTTTCTTGTGAGGTCTGATACCAATTGTAAAGATTCAAACTATTGTGAGCAATAAATAAGCAGTTGTCAGATGCTGGACAATTTATTTTGTGAAATGATGTATTTATTCATACCTATGAGGATTGTGAGACAATGTGTGGTTGGTATTTCAAGATTCCTCAATTGTTTTAATTTTCAGTAATGTTGGCTTTGTCCATATAGAAAATGTAAAGGTCAAGCAGATGAATGTCGCTATCCTCATGTATGTTGCTATATTCGGCTGTGACATCTAAACGTGTAGTAAATGTACATAAAAGGAAGTTGCTTGTGTTCCTCCCTATTAAAGTTTCTTTTCTTATTAAAAGGAGCAGTTATTCTACGTTGTTTCTATACTGCACATGGCAAAGTTCTTACATGTAACTTTTTTCTTTGCCTGGACCCAGGGGTCTATTATTTTTTTAAGCAAATGTGTTCATTTACCAACACACTTGTGCAAGGTGATACATGTAGACATTTTACAGTACTGCATTTTGAAATGCTGATTTCCACAGTGATGTCTCCATAGTTGTGAGATGTGTATACATACATACTTGATCACAAGAGCTACAGGGCTGTTGATAAACCAGTAGAAGACTGCACATGTAGACATGGCTGTTCTTTTGCCTCTTTAATCTATACAATATTTGAAAGCAGATAGGACTGACAATGTGCAGTTTGCCATATACTAATACTCCATGGTAGTTATTTTTTTTTTTATTGTGCTTCCTATTTACATCAAAATCAGTGCCATCATTTCCCTTACAGTATTAATTCATACTGTCTTTATAGTTTAAAGCTTACATACTGGTTTACCTAAGGAAAATGAAATAAAAAAAATGTAATCCATAATTTAATCTGCAACAGATATTTAACAGTGGCTTCAGTGGCTACTTTTAATATGACAATCGGTTTACATTAACTTTAAGCAAGAAAATATCCCATCAAAAAGTGTCAAGCTTCTTAGCATTTTTTTTAGGGTGGCTTTGAGGCAGGCTTTACACTAGGTTCACTTAAAGTGCATTTTTCTTTCCTTTGCACTAAACTTTCAAGAAAGCAAAGTTTAGAGGTATCTGAGCATTCTTTTCCATGGTGCCATTTTGGTTTATGTAAGAGAAAATATTGTTATTGCTCTCTTCTTAATCCTTTTCTCTGAAGACTTCTGCGTCACTATACTTCCCCTGTAGTATTAAGTAGTTTTTTACTTTTCCATATTTCTCTCGTCTTCTCATTCAATCTGAGGGAGTTGTATCGGGAAGTGTCCACCTCCAGTGCCATGTTCTAACACCATAGTACCTCTGTGTGCAGTGTATGCTACAAATACATCCAGGACTTTAATAAAAGCTATTTAATGTGCTGTGAAAAGCCATGGCTATATTAATATGATTACATATTCTAATAAAAGGTGGTCATCGGTCTTGTATATTATTGTATCAATGGAAAGGATTCTAATCATATTTCAGTAAGATGTATTGATTTTCAATGTGGTGTATATATATGAAATCCTGGTATGATTCTAGGTTTGCCAAATCTGTCTGCACAGTCTTTGGAGCATGTTTCAGGATACTGTTTCACTAATTGGATATGATTTTAAAGTTGTGCTAAGAGATAATCTTGGGTGATGATTGAATAACTTTTTAGTCAATCACAAACGCCATTGAAGGTAGGTCAGTATAAAATAACTTCTGTTTGGAGGCATCTGTTAGGTTATATCCTTTGCATTTCAAATTGAGGTAATTGCTCCAGTTCATAACCTACACGTTTTGGGCTTTCCTTATTCTCTGCCCTCTATTATATGTCAGAAGGGAGACTCTAGCTTAGAACTGCTTAGGGCAGGCTTGTCCAACCTGCGGCCCTCCAGGTGTTGCAAAACTACAATTCCCAGCATGCTTTGTCAGGAATAAACTGTCTAAGCAGTTAAAGCATGATGGGACTTGTAGTTTTGCAACACCTGGAGGGCCGCAGGTTGGACAAGCCTGGCTTAGGGCATATACCAGTTTGACTAATCCAGGGGTAGGCAACATGTGACTCTCCAGACTACACATCCCGGCATGCTTTGTCAGGTATCAACTGTTATAGCATGATGGGATTTGTAGTTTGACAACATCTG